>VXBW01008039.1:1472453-1514621 GCA_013400375.1 Thinocorus orbignyianus | reverse complement strand
AAAAAAAAAAACCACCCAAAAAACAAAGCACCAAACCCAACCAAAAATCAAAACCCACCTTTTAAAAAAAGAGAAGAGAGAGAAAAGAAAGCAGTATAACATAAGCCTGCAATAATTGTGGTCTTTGGCAGAACGGTTGTTCAGAGATTTGGTAAGTGTGTCTGAAAGGTACTGCTCAAGCAAGAATTTATAGTGGAGAATAAAACCCTAATTCCAGTACTGTGCTGTGCAAGGTGCTGTACACCAGCATAGGAGGAACTGCTCTGAAGTGGTTGTCGCAAACCTTTCATATATTTTTCGTGTGTGTTGTTAACTGCTTTGCTGTTGAGCAAGCTTTTACAGTAAAAGTAGCTAATCTGAGGAAAAAGTTGGTTTGTTTTGCTTTTTATTTAGGAAAAAAAAAAAAAAGAAAAAAAAAGAAAAAAAGAAGCCAAAACACCCAACCAAAAAACTTGCAGAGGGAAAGAGTTAAAGCCATCTGCCTGAAAGCATTGTGTAAAACATACACACAATGTTGGGGAAATAAGCCAATTATGTGTGCTTCACAGGAGGTGGGGGACTGACCTTTGTGTATAATTAGTTCTTTTATTTAAAGCAAAGATTTTGAATAGAATAACTAATTAGCTGTCATAAATGGCAAATTGAAGATTTTGGCCAGATTCCTTGGGGAGTGTGGGAGGACGTCCCTCCTCCCACCCTGTACTGTACGCTCCGGCTCTCCTCATTAGGGTTGTTTTTAGTTCTCTGCAGTATTAATGAGGAGTGCAGTGGCGGCACTTCTTGGAGCCCCCTCTAACAAGGCATGAAATGCAGGTGGAGGAGAACTGCCTTTGGCTCCTGCCGCTCTCACCCAGCACATGTGGGTGTAGCAGAGGATTCAGTGGGAGAGGGGGCGGCCGAAGGGGGCTGCAGGAAGTTGGAGGGGGGTCTGAAAAGTCCTGGTGATATCGCCTGTGTTTAATGCTCCGGACTTGTCTGTATAAAATACAGGCAAGCTGCAAAGCCTTGAGGCGCATATCATTAGCTAGCAGTCCCGCATTACTCTTTCAGACCAATTAACCTTTAGAATTGCATTAAAGAAATTAGGTGGTGAACTTCTATGCTTTCAGAGGGGACCAGTAGCTCTCTTGCAGACCAGAGCACTGTGGAGCCATACGCCACAGGACCATTGTAGATAACTGTTATTTAAAAGGTCTACCATTTATAAAAAGTTCCCAGGCTCACTTGGAAATGAGGCTTTATGAACGGTGCCCGTAGAGGAACTGCAGCTGATTGCCACATGAATAGAAATATCAGTAAAATGGCTTAGAAAAATTTAGAGGTGTACTTAGTGGACACTTGTGTTATAAAGTCAGCTGAATAATTTTACAGAAAGACCCCGACTGAGAAGATACAGGCTGATTAAAGCTAGTTTGTCCGACTGTGAATAGAGGTAAAGTTTAGATTACTCACTACAATAACAGCCTCTTTAGACACAGCCATAAATTTCAGTATGTCCAGAGGTGGTGTCTATAATTTTTTAATGTGCATTGGAGCTCTGAGCACTCAGAACAGGTTTTGTTTTGTATTTACCAGCAGCAAGTCTATTAAGTTGTAAAGGGCAAAGGAAGGGAGTGTAGGTAGCCAAAAATAGAAAGGCTTCATCTACTGTTTCTAAGAAAAGATAGCAATGGATGGCTAGCAACAGGAGACAAGAGAGCAACTTGATGGTAGTTTCAGAATTTGGTAATCAATCAGCATTCCCTTTGTGATCACGTATTTAAACGGGTGAGTGTCCAGCTGTTAATTTTGCTCTCTCATCCATGCTGCTTCTTATTTTCCAATACTTGCCCACATGGAATCCTCCGCACATGGAATTTGTCAAAGGTGTAAGCCCTTTGTTTCTTAACGCCCTCAGTTAGGCTGCACATGCCTCTGATCAAACTGAACTAAGTATCTTGGCATTTTTTGATAAGTACTGGGGAAAATTTATATAGAGAAATGAAACAGCATCATAGTCTTGCAATGGGCAAACTTCCAAAAAAGAACGAGCATCTCTCCAGGTGGTTTCTGCCTGCAAAGCCCAGACTGTTTGGGGTTTGCTGGAGTTGAGGCAGGAGGAGGAAAGTGGAGTTTGGTCTTGACTGTGTCCTCTCTCTGCAAGCTTCCAGCCGTGAAAGGGGTTAAGCTTCTGAGATGCTGCTCTCTTGTTGCTTGGAAATGACATGGCAACTGTGTAAGGAACCCTTGCCGATCAAGTTTGGCAGTTTTTTAAATTTTGTTTCACGCCTTGCCTGCTGTGTCAACTCACCAGCTAATTGCAGCTGCAACTTTCTGTAGTGGCGTGTGTGCTCCACACACACTGGTTGGCTCGGGTATCGGAGGGAAGCCTCACAGACCAAAATGTAATTTCAAAACACTGAACCTGACCAGCAGAGGCTGACCTTGCTCGTTATTATCTGAGTGGGAATAGCAGCTTTGAACATCATCTGATCTCTGAAATGGTACCTTTTTTCATTAGAAAGCCCCCTGCTGAACACTGACCAAATACATAGCTTTTTTCCTCGCTTAAGATACTGTTTAAAAATATATATATGTTCCTTTGCTAGTTATTAGAAGAAAATCAAAGTGTTACATTCCCCTTATTCGCAGAAGCCTCTCATAAGACAATGGTGTGCTTGCAATAGCAAGGAACTCGAGATGGCCATGGTAAGTGGGGGCTGCCAAGGCCACAGATGGAGCCTGGGCCTGCTCACCACCTCAGGAGACCCTCCTAACCCACCAACCTGCTCTTAGTGGTCAAACCAACCTCTCCATCAAACTCACCAGCCCAGCCAGGGTATCATGCCTACACAGCTGCCCTTGCACTGAACCAGGCTGCTTTTACAGTGGGTACCTTGCTCTGGGTGAGGACAGCTGTAACTCTGAAGGGGCACTGGTTTTGAGAGCATTTGAGGGCTTTGGGAAGTCCCATCTGGACAAAGACCTTGTATTTCTGAATCGCAGAGATGATTGCAAACCCTACTTATGCAGCAGTTCTTTTGCAAGGTGGCTGTGGTTATCTGGAATCTGCATTTTGAAATCTGCAGCACCTCCACATGTAGGGTCCCCAAGTTATTACCTAGATGAACAAAAGAACTGTATGATTACTCCCCTTTCGAAGAAATCCTCTTCTGCTTCTAAAGGTACACAGCTCACATTTAGGGAGCCTGCTTGGGGACTGGGTAATGACTCACTGGTGTCACGGGCTCGTATCTTAAAATATAATTTGCACATCTAGGTCTTTAATTTTCATAGGTGCAAACTATTTTCTTTCATCTTACACAGCTTGTAAATGCAGATTCTTGGATGTGCCCTCCTCTGCCCCAGACGAAGGCAGTCTCTTCTCATGATGTGCTGTTTTCCTGGTGTGGAGTTGGAGAGAGCACGGGATGAAGGCTTTCACTTTTCAAAAAATTTCTTTTTCAGCAGACTTAAGCCTCTCCTTGCTTCTAAAATGTACTCTACCAAAAGTAATAAAAAAAAGTGGTGTCCATGGGGCCACATCCCTCGTTCCCATAACTCTCACCAGGAGGAGCATAAGACTTCTGCAGTCTGACATCCAACACCCGCAGTATATTACACTTCTGACATGTTCCTGTCTTTTCCCTCTTTCTGAGCATACAGGTGTTTCTCCGTGGCAGTGTATGTAGAACTTCTCTCGGGAGCATTATGGGTTGCGTACGTATCAGTCAAACACAGATTTAAGTTTTTACTTCATTATTGTGTATTTGTCACTGGCGTCAAAAGTTTGTTTGTATTGACTTTGCAAGCGGGTTTCAAGTGTGCTGCAGCAAAGAGCAGGAAGGCTCTTTAAGCCTTAAGAGTTTTTGAATGTTACTTGACCTGTCTCTGTGCTGCTGAGACCACTTTGATAATAAATGGATCAATACCTTGCTGTTTGTGTAGAGGTGTCTTAAGTGCCATTGTCGTCTGCTTGCAGCTCTGACAAAGCAATTATTACTGTAGGAGTGGTGGGTTTTACATCTGCTGAGCATTAGCTGCTGTCAGGTCACCCTGGCTTTTAAGGAAAGCAGCAAATGTCACTTAATACAGTGGCACTGACTCGGTCCTCTCCGGTTAAGGGACTGTTAATAATTCCATTATCAAGCCGCTACTTTCTGGGACATCCGGCGCTTCCTACAGAAATGGTGGTTTAACTTTGTGTAAGAGTATAAAGCCAGTGACACCTGCTACCATAGCCAGAGTGCCCCATCTCATCTTCTCTGCATCGGTTAAGCCCACAGCTTGCTCATTACAGGCTTAGCATTGTCATTTTAGTGATTGACACCAGTAAAAATAAAAACCAGTAACGAAGTAAAATCAAGGCTCTAGAGAGAATGGGATTCTGGCATCTCAGTGACTTCATTTATTCTTTCATCTGCTCCTGTCCCTTTCCTCCCCCACAGTATAATCCTTATTTATTTTGCCACCTTGCCTGTTGCTTCCTTAAAATCCTCCAGTCTCCCTCTTAAACTGAGAAGGGCACCGGGTCTCACCCACGTGAGTGCTCATCATGGGAGGCACAAGCTGCTTGGAGGAGGAGGAAAAGCTGGAGACAGCAGTGAGAGGGAAGGTGACCATGGCAAGTCTCTACCACCCTACAGAACTGTGTCCTGTCGTCAATGCATATCCAGCTTAACTCATGCTTGCTTTCAGTCACAGCAGGGGTTTCCAGGGATTAAAATAACCTGGGTTTTTAATACCTTCTCAGTGGTACAAGAGAAGGAAATCTCTGTTTTCCTTAAGGAGCCTGGTTTCACCGTAGTGGTAGAGGGGCACTGGTTGGTTTATTCTCAGCAGTCATCAAGGACTTTTGAATAACATTTATTTTAGCCTTCGCTGTGGCCTCTGTAACTAGCAGGATTCACAAGAGAGGAAGAACAGTGGTATACCACCTCTTTTTATACTTGCTCCTCTCCTTTTCCCATCAAGCTTGAGCCAGCAAACATGTTGAACTGGGGGTACATGGGCATATACAGTGATGGCCTTTCTGATCTTTGTAATTGCCTGTGGCGGATAATTAGCAACACAAGGGTGCTGGTAACGAGCAGAAAAAGCAAATGTTGAAATGGCAGCTAGTTTATTCTGCTCCAAGATATTAATTTTAAAATGTCTGGTGATTTGTGTCACCCCTACCCTTAGGAAAAAAGGGCTGCATTCCTGTAAGTGGCACACTCTTGCTTACCCCCGCGACAGCAGATGAAATTTGAATTCCTCTGGCTATCAGCTTCTTGCAATGTGGGCTCCTTGTAACAAAACCAATAGCAGTATTTGCTCACAAATCTACCCCAAATGCAGGCAACCCGTTCAAGCTCTTTGGACGTCTTCTAAACAAAACATTTTGTTTGCATTGCAGGTGTGCCGATGTTATCTGTACAACCCAAAGGGAAGCAAAAGGGCTGTGCCGGCTGCAACCGCAAGATCAAGGACCGGTACCTGCTGAAGGCTCTGGATAAGTATTGGCATGAAGACTGTCTCAAGTGTGCCTGCTGCGACTGTCGTCTTGGAGAGGTTGGATCAACTCTTTACACAAAAGCAAATCTCATTCTTTGCCGCAGAGATTACCTGAGGTAAATAGAGGATCGTACTGTGGGCTCTTCCCAAAGCCTCTCAGTGTGCTGCCAGCTGTTTGTCTTTCTAAATCTCTACTACAAAAACATGTACTTGTGCATGGTCAGCCCTGCCCAGGAGAGGGTGGAGTTTCTTCCCCTGTCTAAGCATGGCTTTTTATTTGCACTTTACAGCTTTTGTCATCAGGGAGGTGGAATCCTACTTTTAGGTCAAAGTAGAAGGAGAGCATGACTTAACTCTTTATTATTATGAACAGCAAGAACAAACAGACCTTGCCGAGAAAATTAGGAAAAGACTGTTAATTGTTCTCGCATATCATTGATGTTATACTCCTTTGTATTGAATAAGACCTGACCAAACCTTTACCTTTTTCGATTCTCAGTGATAGCTTTTAGATATTTTCTAGTGCTTGTATTGAGTAAAGGTCATCCCAAGGGGCTCTTGTCTCTTCCCTAAATAAACAGAGCAAAACAGTCCAAAATTACAGATCAACTTCAAAAAAATTTTTCTTCGTGAGTAAGTCTGCAGAGACCATCACTAACTCTGAGTTAGAACTACCCTGTTAGTGTGTGTCTGCAATATACAACAGCACATGGGATTTTTTGCCTGGTGTGCATGGGGGTTTTGTGTGAGATACTTTTATATAAACACAAATGAATTTTAATAAGAGAGCAGGCCTAATGCAAACATTCTTATGAGGGTCACACTGCAAAACACAAAGTTTTGCTTTGTTTTTCCTTTGGAAGAATGCAATTGATCTCCAGCCAATGTGTGTGTTTTCTTTAATTTTTTTTCGTAAAGCACCGATAGCATTTCCTATGCAACCTCAACCAGCAAACACATTTGAACAAAATAAAACAAAACACTGCTTTAAGATAGGGAGGTAAAATGCCATCTAACCTTCTGGTGTCCAGAGGCTGACTAGATTAGTCTCAATGGTCAGATGTTTCATGTGTTTCAATGTAAAACATATTCCTGAAAATCTTTAGTAAATATTTTCTGAGTAAACTTGAACAAACAAGTTTCTCCTTCTAAACATGAGAGATTAAGCACTGAGCCAAATAGAAGTTGCCATATGGGAGCTGCCACCATGCCTTTCAGCCAGGCAGTGTACAAGAGCATCCTGCCCACATGAGGATTTTTGCTCCTGTTTGAGCTGAAATTCCCCAGGGCACACATGAAATGCCTCAGCTGACATCATCCACACAGGCAGAGTCACAGGCCCACCCCAGGTTAGGTGGGCTGTGTCGCAAGAACATAAGTGAAGAGGAGCTCAGGTAAAGGTGGAACATGTCTGAAGGGGAAAAGACTGTATAAGCAACCTTTGGAAAGGCAGAAAGTGTGCAGTGAGGACAGAGCTGACTATCTTCACTATCATGAAATAATTTTTGTACCTTGCTTAAGTCTGCATATTTGCCAATGCCGCACTTGCTCTAGACATATCCTTATCCCTGTCTGTGCTAAACTGAAAAAATATGTTCCAGAAGGTGCTTTAGCACACAGTTTTCAAACCCCAGATTAGCATTTTGGTTCTTCACTGACTTCAGCTCAGCTGTACTCCTCCTGTGTTGTGGACATAATCCTGATGTGGCAATGAAGACTATTACAGCTCTTGATCTTCCTTAGTTGAGGATTGCATAATTTCTTTTCATCAGAGTATCAAAACTGGGTCATGCTGAGTGCTAATCCCAAGGACACCCAAAACCTCTCAGGGGAGTTTCTTCCAGAAATAGCCCTCCTTCCAGAAAGCAAAGGTCACATTAGTTTCTGAAGTGTTTATTTGCACTTTATTGTATTTATCTTTTCTTTATCTTGTTTGTACCCAACTTGCCAAGCAATCCAGGTCCCTCCATCAGTCATTCTCTTCTTCATTATTTCTCACTTCTCTAGAATGTGTCATTTGTGCACTTGATAAACAGACTTGTATTTGGTTTGTTGTTTTTTAAAATCTGACCTGAAAGATAGATATTCAGCATTATTCTACATGTTTGACTGTGTCCACACAGCTTCTGTCACAGCAACGGTTAAGTGTGGTCTCTGAAACAAATTTGTTCTGGGTCTGAAAGGGGTCTCTTAGTCCTTCTGCCTCCATTTGTTGGGTTAGAATAATCCCCAGCCCACCAAGGGGGGAGTCTGTTGCTATTTGTGCAGCATGGTTAAATTGTGGAGGGAAGGCTTGTGCGGCCTTTACTTTAAATGTTTTTCCCCTATCTGAATTTACTCGATTGTAGAAGCTTTAACCACTAGAAATATTTCTTGTCTTTTGTTGGGAAGAAAAATGTATTTGTCATATCCTAGGAGCTTTGGCCAAAGCTTGAGTATGAAGGAATAACATTAATTCTATAACATAGCTGTTAACTAGCATTCAGCTTTTTAGCCAGCTTTACAGCTATGGTGTTTTGTGTTCTCACTAATAAGTAAAATTAGGTTTATACTGTTACGTGGGGGTTCTGCCAGACTTCTGGGTTCTGTTCTTCTGATGCTAAGGAACCCTTTCAGGGTGCTAGGATAGGAATAAGGACATTGCTATGGAGTCCTATGTTTCATAGAAGCATAAAGCTTTTTTTTTCTTTCTTTCTTTTTTTTTTTTTTTAACTTTAAAACATCTTCTCTTGCCTTCTACACATAATATTTCTTTCTCTCTCAATTTTAACTATTAGTTCTATTAATAGAAGGAACTAAAGTTGCTATCACCATCTTCTCTACTGTCTGTTCACTCCTGGTAACTTGAATTTTTCTTTTTGGAGAATTACCCATTCCCATCATTATATAATTCCTTCCCTTCAATAGTTTTAGAGCCTCTATCCACATCTTTTTTTTCTTTTTTTTCTTTTTTTCTCTCATTAAACAACTCATGGTATTTGTTCTACTAGTCAAATTTTAACAGAATTTATTCCTAAAAATAAGTTTTCATACTTCACACAGTACTCACACCATAAAAGGAGTACTTTATCTGGAGGACAGTCAAAGGAATTTATTGTTGGCCACTTCCTCTATATGCCTTTAAATAAGAACAAAGTGAATGTTGCACTGATATTTAGTCGGTCAACTATTGTGTGAAAAATTAAAAGCTAGACTGATTCTGCACCCATAAATGTAAATATATGCATCTTTTATATCTGAAGTTCAAAAGGAATGTTGCTGTGTAACAACCAGGAGAAAAAATGGATGTTTCATAACCTCTTTATGGGCCAATGTATCCTTGAATTTGCCTGTGAGCTGGTTGTGTCATTTAGGAATACCTGGGAAGATGTGCTTTGTCCTCCCCTTGCTCATTCTCCATCGATGACCCTGCAGCAGACCTGATCCTGGCCGGGGCTGCAAAGACCCAACCATTACCACCCAGCAGCAGCCTCCTGCGTGCCTCATCTTCACGGAGGCAGCAACATACAGGTGCTTACTTATAGACAGAAAGGGCTCCTGGAATACTTTGGGCAGCTTAGAAATTCAAATGAAATGGGGGTTAATTTGCAGGTCTGGAACCCTGCCTTTGCCACCCCTCCTGTGGGCGGGTGTTGGGGCCAGGGATGAACTTCTGGACTTATCACCATGGGGCATAGTGCTGGGACAGGAGCATGGCTGTCTCCTGCCCTGTTCCACCGGCATTCCTTTGGAGCCGGCTTCATCTGAGGTGTTGGCAGCGCAGTGGGCTGCAGGCTGCATGCTCTGGTCCTCCGTGGGGTTTTAGAAGGAATCGTTCAAGTGGATTTCAGGAGCTGCTAGCAGACTATAGCATGATCGTTTGTTTCAAAAGATAAACCATCATCATTGCTTGTGAAGGAACATTTGTTAACCTTCACATTTCATAAAACACTTTCTTGCTCATTTTTTAATCATGAAAGATGAAATTGGATCTCAAGTTGTTATCCTTGCAGTATCACCTCAGTCTCCAGCTGTGTCTAGATGTATCTTTCGATACATTTCTTCTGAGCAAAGAGATTTACCATTTGTTTCATGATCACAGTTCCAGCATTTCTACCTCTAATTATTTTTGATAAGCAAATGCTATTGAAGAAACAGCTTCTGGGACAGAGAAGCTTAGCGTGTGGCTCGGCTGGCTCCTCGCAGCCCCTACACAGCAATGTCTGTTTTTTCCTAGGCGTAATTAAACATTCACCAAGCTCTGGTTCACAGGGACGGTTTAGGTGTTGCATCAGGATTTCCCGGGAGGAACTGACAACTTAAATTTCACTGTGAAGTGCTGATGAAGAACGTGATTTTTCCTTTTTACTCGGCATGGTGCCCTCACACGAGCAAAGATGAGTTAGGCTCACTTTGACAGGAGCAGAACTGTCGCTTCTGCATGTTTGATATGCTGGTGTTGGTAAAGTTTTTCATTGTTTAAACTGATTAGGGCCTTAATTAGGCTCCAAAGAAAGCTCAAAACCTGCCTTAAAAAATGATTGTGAATCAGTAAGATGTAACGGCTCTCTGGGAAGCCCTGATGCTGTTCTCAGTGGATTTCGTGGAAATTCTTTTCATCTGATTTCCCATGTGTTTTGATCAGCGCTGCAAGCCCAGCATGGTATCAGTGCCACAACCTGAGCGTGGCATCAGTGCCTCTGGCAGACAGAACAGACCTGCACACCCTGACTGAGGGATGCAGGTATCCTGACAGGACAGCCATCAGCTGGCACTGACAATCCATCGGCACTGTTTGTATCATGGAGGCTTTGAACTCCACCCTGGGCAGCTCCTTGTCCACACAAGTCAGCTGGGGTCTCTGCTCTGCTCCAAATGTACCAGTGGATTCATTCTATTAGTGAATCACTTTGAGAGCAATATGGGATATGAAACAAGATCTTGCACAAATACAGGTGCCCTGCTATTTGGCACAGGAGGACGCAGGCAAAGACCCTCCTTCTAGTGGGCTTCCTCAAGCTGGTAACGAAGGCCCTAAGCCAAACATTTAAACCACAGTCTTCAGGAACTGGAAAGTGCATGCTGAAACTAGCAGAATTTAAGTTAATCTACCAGAGACATCAGTAATTCTCTGAATGCAGCTTCAGCCTGCAGGAGCTGCAACGCCTTCAAAGCAGCAAGGAGAGTCTTTGGGATTTTTTTCCACCAGAGCAGCTTAGTGTGCAGGCAGACACCAAGTGCATGCCCTGCCTGTTTTTCAAGTCACACGTTTAGCATGGGGAGGAGAGGTATGAATGCAGTGTGGCTGAACAAATGGTATCTGCTCAGAGCCTAAAAATGTTGCTAAACTGAAATGCTCTTCTTGCATTGCAACAGGAAGCGT
The DNA here is from genome assembly GCA_013400375.1 of Thinocorus orbignyianus. Taxonomy (NCBI): domain Eukaryota; kingdom Metazoa; phylum Chordata; class Aves; order Ciconiiformes; family Thinocoridae; genus Thinocorus; species Thinocorus orbignyianus. The sequence goes on along the minus strand of VXBW01008039.1, from coordinate 1,503,784 downwards.
CTTGCTTGCTATGTAGGATACCCTCACATCTACACTTGGTATCTCTACAGATTAGGGAGGATTAATTAGGCTCAAAATACAGTGTGCCTTGGCAACATTGCTGGGCTTAGTGGTGTTAAAGCAGAGACTTTTTTTCTCAGTAGTAACTGGTCCAGGAGTTTCTCACAGCCCATGCCTTTCAGGATAAACAAGCAATGCGCGGTTTGTTCACTTGCTTTTTCTCTCCTTATTTTTTCCCTTTTCCACAGCCTCCCAGCGAGGAGGAAGGGTTATGGGGAGGAAGTCTTCCTGGCTGTGGTATAGTAGCATGCCTCTAGCATTTTCAACCTGGCAGTTTTCTGACTGCTGTTTTTAAACTCCCCTAAGAGTATGTTGTTGCACATGTGTTCAACGCTGCCAGAGACGGCCAAGGTGGGTTTTAAGGTTGGTGGCTTCAGATATACCGTAAGAAAGGCTAGGGCAGGGCAGGAGAACTTCTCCTAAAAGTCTCAGTCCCACTGTAAATATTTACTGAAAATATGGAGGGAGAGACCAAAGGATAAAAATAAATGAACAGTCAGATGTGTTCTTCAACTGGAGTAGGATGCCCTTGAGCAACCGTGAAGTTTACGCTTGGTAATCTCTGAACTAGTGCGGTCACTTGATCCAGAGGGCGTTTTTTTACCACACTGGCTCAACTCCTCCTGCTATGCTGTCCATGAATGTCAAACCCTTTGACATGCAAGATGTAAATTCTTTGGGATTGAACTTGAAGGCTTCATGAGAGGACAGCTTGACCAACTCCATTAGTATCTAAATGCATTCCCTTTCCTTCAGCTGACATGACTTCCTATTGCAGCATTACTGCAGCACTGACAATGGTGTCCTGGATAGGAGGGTGCACCAGCTAATACGTACTTACCATGCTGAAACGCCTATTGCCAAGACTTTCTCTGAACATTACACAAACACTGATTACAGGGAAGTAGGGAATCTCAAGTCTGAAGTTGCTTTTAAGCTTATTCTTTTTATCTTTTTAAGTGGTGTTCAGGCTTTCCTTGCAATTATTGGCATATTCAGTACTTTGTTCAAATCAGACCTGTAGCTCAGCTGTTTCTAATAACAGAAGGGAAAAATACAGACTGTAAGCTGATAAAGCTGTCCTCACTGGAAGACTAGTTGTTGGTTTGTTTCAAATAGCAGAGGCAAAACCTTTGCGGGGTTTTTTCAGGATGATCAGTTTCAGGTACATAAAGCGAGTCATCTTCTACAGCAGGTCCTTATGATGCTAGGAAATAATATGGCAGCAGGCATATAGGGATGGTGTATGGGAAAAGCTATTTCACCTACTAGCTAGAGAAGATATGAGCATGGGGTTTGATAGCTCTTCAAAATCCACATAATCTGGCTATACAGACATACAGAGAAATACATAGCTGTACACAATGTCTACAAATGTAGATATTTATCTGTAGGTGTTTCATCCTTCTCCAACTCATAGTTCTTACCTTTCATTGTTGACAAAGTCTCTTGTTTTGGGGAATTATCTCAACTCAGCTGTTTAATTTTGAATTCCAATTGTTCTTGTGGTGTTTAAAAAAAAATAATCCAATTGACACTCCCAAACTATCATTTCTGCACCGCTCATTATTTATATGCACCTGTCCTCATTCATTTTTTTCCATCCTGTGAAGTCAACAGCTCCAAGATTTTCACTCTTCCTGTGGAGAGGAGGTTTTCTCCCTCTGGCTTGATTGCAAACTGCTAGCTAGTCAGACACCAGACTAAAAAGAAGAAATGAGAATTCTCTCCATGTAGACAATGAGTAAAACAGATCGTTGTTTCTACTGGTGACAAAAATAAGCAATCAGGTTCTCAGTTTAGCCACTCTGCACATTTTGGTCAGAGAAGGAAAAATCTGTTGAAAGGTGCTAAACTTAATGTGTTTGTATGACAAGTTTCTTCCTGTTTTCTCTGCAGTAAGGACCCTTTAACATTCTTTTTTCCCCAAAAAACCTGGAGGGTGCTATTGACTTTACTATAGTTTTAATTAACTTCAGGTGTATTTACAGAGCTGGTAAGGTCTGGATCATTGTGCAGAAGACTACTCTTTAGCCCAGACAAGACTACATAAAAAGCATCCTTCAACAGTTGCCTACCGCTTCCAGGAGTGCTCCCTTCTTTTCCCATTAATTCATTTGCATTCACTGCTGCTCCTGTATGCCAATTAGCTTTAATTTCTACTATATACACTGACATCAATGGCCAATGAGAACAGCGCATAGCGGGGATTTAGTGTGCCTATAAACTACAGAAAATTGTCCTTGGACAAACTCCTGCTTTTAGACTGGCTGACAATAGACACGGTTAAGTTCAGGCTAAGACCCATTAAACATAATTACTACCACAGGGTAAAAGTTTAATTGTGCTAAATTTTAAATCTGCATAGTCTATTCTTATTTACAAGCTGGCTAGGTCTTCCTGTTACATAAGGGGGAATAAAACTGTACTTAAAAATTGTTGCCTTTTAACTTCAAAGGGAGGTGAACAAAAAATTGGGTTTTTTAGAAGCAGCAAAACAACTCCAAAACTCAAACCTTTCTGTATTTCCAGCTTCTTCTATGGCGATGGCTCCAAGCTGGTAAATAGATGCTGAGCATCTTCTGAAAGATTTTTCTAATGCTCTTCAACTTTGTGTGTGGAATCTACAAGAGAGTATTGCATCTGTTACGCAGGTGTCTGGGGGACAGAATGCAGATCAGTTTGTTCATGTGGGATTATTTTAAATGTAACCACAACTAGGTCTTGGGGTGGAAGATTTTCCTCCTGTTCCTTGTCTTCTCTCCCTCCTCCAGCAATGTTAAGCTCCCCACCTCAGAAAGTTTCAGCTCAAGTAGTTTCTGGGTAAGTAGGTATCAGAGGTGTCAGATTTTTAACAAGCAAACACAAAAGGCAGAAATCTGTGTTCGTTTCTCTTTTTCTTCCAGCAGATTAAAAAAAAAAAAAAATCATGTTCACTGAGCTACAAGTTACAGTGTATTTTTAGAAGCATGGTGAATATACAGGGCTCTAAATCACTCCCTGAAAAGCAGATTAAAATTAGGAAGTGCTAGAATAAGTCTGAAATGTTCATCTGTTTGGAAAGGGAGGGTATGGAGGACTGTGAAACTTGGTAGAAGAGAGAAAGATTAGCACACTGACTAGCTGGAAGCTACGTTTATGTAGACATTAGAAGGCAACACAATTTCAGCTGGACAGAACATAAGCTTCAGATCTTATGCAAACAGTCAAAGCTGTTTAACAATTGGTTTACCCCCAAAGCCCCTGAAAGGAGACAGGTGAAGATGCCAAATACATTTTTCATGTTTCTTAAGCTAACTGTTTAAATAGTTAAGTGAACATCTGTCCAAATTTCCCCATCATTTCCATTTAGAAAAGTCTCCCATTTGAAGGCTGAAGAAAAGCGCCTGCTTAACAATGCAAATGGTGCTGTCTGGGGCCCCTTTATTTTGTTTAATCTAGATTGAGCTCCACACAACTGTGATGCTAATGAATAATGGATATTTTATACTTGTGCATGTAGCAGTGCTGGGCACAGAGCAAATCTAGGATTAACCTCCCACTTTCCCTGCCTAACACATATTGGACTCATTTTTTGAGTTTGCTGGGACTTGGGTACTCTAAAAACAGATGCTTGGTTTTATGGATAGTGGCAAAACCCCAACAAATGCTGTTAGGTTTTGCTGTGCCCAAGTGTGGTACCATAGAAGGGGGCAGCTACGTTGCAGGGGCGAGAGAGGGAGGGAGGGATGTCTGTATTAATGGCTCGATTTGTGAGTGGGTACTGAATGAGAGCCAGGGCATTTCAGGGTGGAGACCTGTACATTTTTCAGTGCCACGCTATTCCAGTCCTGTCTGTTGGCATTAGGCAGCCAAGCACCCTGCTCAGCTGCCTCCCCTGCCTGCCTGCCTGCCTGCGGGGCAGGAGCAAGCCGGAGCCAGCTCCCAGGGAGAAAGGGGCTGCCCCGTTACCGATTATATGGTCTGAGTTTGCCAGTGCAAACCTCGTAGCTGGGATTTTACTTTACCTTTCAGCCCTGATACGATGGATCTTATGGGAAGAAATTTCAGTACTCCCATCGCAATTTTTCTGTCCAGTCCCACTATAACATAAGCATTTCCATTTGGTTTGTGTTGTTTAACTCTCAGGGAAAATGTAGTGCTTTTTCTTCGTGGAAAGGCTTGGGGTTTTCCAGTCAGGCGTAATGAAAGACCACTGATACCACTTCTAACGAAAAACAAGGGTAGCCTTTTTTATAGCTGGAGAGCAGGCTGACTGCGGTAGCACAGTGCTGTGGGCGGCTGGGAGAGTTGTGTGGAGGTTTCTATAACATTGCTGGGTGTTTTAATTCACAATTACTGGCCAGTAATAATTAGTATTGATTACCTTGGCAAATTGCAGGTTTAGAAATTGGTTATAGATTTTCTTGATGCTTCTCATCCTGCCTGTTGTGGAATCAGCCAGAGCCAATGGCTTGAAACAAGCCATGAGCCCAAATCTGTCTGTGGGCAGCCACGCGTTGCATGCACAGAGCTAATGGTCAGCAGGAACTGTACGTCTTGAGGCTCATCACCCCAAGAATACGATTTTTATAATCTCCTAAGCAAAGTAACTAACCGCATGCGTATTGACCGTGATCTCAGATGAAACTTGGGTTTGTCGGCCTGTTGATTCGTGTCCCAGTTGGTTCATGTGGCTTTAATGCCACATGGCGGTGGCGTGCTGCCCCTGGCGCATGCAGGGGTCTGCAGGGACATCTCGGAGAAGGGGGCTGGGGGAAGGATGCTGCAGTCTTGGTTGAGTCCCCCGGCGGGAGCTGTAACAGCAGCAGACATCTGGGGAGACAGATAGTGAAAGCCAAGATGAAAATGGCAAAGCTTCCAGTGCTGAAGGGCTGTCCTCGAGGACAGGGGAGCTGAAGTGGAACGGCTGAGCGTGCTGCTTGGGCCTTGGTGGAAGGGCTTAGCTGCCTCCCAGGACGGATGGGGAGGTGAGGGGGGGGGGGGGAACAGGCCGGGGGGGGGGGGGGGAGAACAGCCAGGGAGGAGGGCTTGCTCTCCAAGATGCCTTGCAAAATGCTGTTGTACTCATCACAAGAGAAACTGTCCTTTTTGGCTTTAAACAGCAGGTGAGCGAGGTTCTTCCTGAGCTATATGGCAGTGCTGCTGGCCAAGGTTGGCAAAGTTTGCAGGTCTTCTCCACCTTGCTGGGAAAGGTGCCCAGCCTGCCTTTCCCTGTCAGGGAGCGGCTCCAGGCACCGACCCCACCGCTGCGGAGAGGCAGATAGTTTTTGACTGAAATTTTGTGAGCCCCAAAATAGTGCTCTAAGTGTTTAATGCTTTTCTCCATTAGACAGCAAATTAGCCCTAGGCTCGCAAACCAAATGAAGTTTCATCTCGGCAATAGGAGCCTGCTCACCAGGCAGTTTTATCCCAAGTTCCCACACACTGGTTGGTCAGCGAAATGGAGACTGCAACTTCTATTTATTGGTGCAATACAGTATTTGATACTGCTAATTACACTTAATTAGTCCTTCCACCATTTAATTAAAATGGCTTCTAATGATTGTGCTTCTTTGGCAGGCTCTTTGGTACCACGGGGAATTGTGCTGCCTGCAGTAAACTGATCCCTGCCTTTGAGATGGTGATGAGGGCCAGAGATAATGTTTACCATTTGGACTGCTTTGCCTGTCAGCTCTGCAACCAGCGGTGAGGACACGGTTATTATACACACAAACACAAACTAATTTATACCTTTGCCCACAAAATAGTGGAAACGTTTGATCCACGCTACCTGTCTGGGGTTCACAGCCTGCTGGCATGGCTTGGGCTGGGTTATTAGGCTGATCTGGGTGATGCATGTAAGTACCTGTAGCCCCTTAACTGCAAATCCCCTTGGAGCTGGTGGAGTTGGGGGAAGACGAGGGGGATACAGACTGCAGATCTGGCCACGGTTGTACATGGCACAGCTGCTGCTGAATAAAACAAACTGCTTCAGCGTCCTTTCAGGATCTACCCTCTTTGCAGAACACAGATGATGGAGACTGGACCTTCTCTGGCAAACTGACGTTATTTTGCTTAAATCAGTTTTCTGACATGCTCAAAACTGGGGACAACAAGGAGGAAAAGAAGGGATGGGATGGAGAATAATACTCTAAAATAAGCCCCTTCCAACACTAGGAACAAATCCCTTTAGTTGTTTTGTAATTCACAGAGGATCTTGGTGGTGTAATTTTGAGGGGGGCTTGTGTATTTCTGTGGAAAATGCACATCAAGGATTATAATAAAGGGTCATGCAAAAAAGTTTTTGCTTCAACTGCCTCTAACTAGCTGATTCTGGGTGGGCTGTGAAAAATATTCTGAGCGCCCTGTTTGTCGGTCATTGTAGGGAGAATGGAAGCCCACAGAGACAAATGTGGTAAAGTGTCACTTTGTGATGCGTCCATCCACCTTGTCCAAGACAGGCCTGAAAGTACTTGTTCTTACTGCTTGTTTAGTTGTGCTGTGGTGACTGCCCAGGGCCCAAGGGCTGTGCTGGGGTTCCTTTACTGGCCTTGTGGTTGTGTTTTCCAAAGAAGAAATTAGGAGGCAATGCTTCATCCTGTGTGAAGGTGTGAGAGAGATGACGAAACTCATGGGAAGGTAGAGAAGCTAATTCTGTAAAAGTCAACCCAAAAACCTGGCTTATAAATTCATTGCTCAGCCTAGAACAGCAGTCACAGTGGGATCTCTAATGCAGTAGTCATACACTGTGCATTTGTGAATGCAAACCCCTGCCACCTTTCCCACTAAAGTTAGGGAACCATGCAAACTGGTCTGATTCTCCTTCCACGCCCTCTGGCAGTAGCTTACTTCATGGGGATGAATGGGGCTGTGGCTGGTTGGAGAATCGGGTGAGCCATTTGTAGCTCAGGTGGCTTTACTCAACCACGTTATTGAAGGCGGAGGCGGTGTTTGTTGAAGGTGGAAAGCTCTGCTATTAATATTGGCATAGTCCAGAGGCTCGGTGGCAGCACCGAGGCGGCAGTGACATCTAGTGGCTCCTTGCCTTGAGCTCCTTTCTGGAAGCCACGCTGTCTTTAGATGCCCAGTCTTGTTTTGCCACTCTTGAACATGCTCCTGCAACAGCTGTGATTCCTGCTCCGCAGCGTGCGACTGTTTGCGAAGCCAATACGGGATGGTCTGTTTTCACACAGCTGGAATTGCTGGCTGGTTGTGGGGTTTGTCTCTGGACACAGAAGGGTTTCAGGGTGCTGCCAGGCTCAGCTTTCCTCAGCCTGCTGATGAAGGCTTGGCAGGAGAGGGGTGCTCCCAAAATCCATACCAGTAATAAGGTAAGAGCATCTCAAACGTCCCTAATGGCAGAGGTGAGTCACAGCTCTGGGCTGCACAGGCAGGAGTGCTGGGTTGGCCTTTGAGTCCGTAGGATGAGTATTTGTCATCAAACCTCTACTTTACCCTAGCTTCTCATGAAAAAGCTTAGTACCGCCTAGTTTTCATTTTCAGGAATTTCTTTTAAATTTCACCTTTTATTGCAGAGGCTCCAAAGCACTTCATTCCCTCTCTTCCCGCTGTGATTGCTAACACTGTCACTGCACTCAGTGCAAAGTGCGGCCCTACTTTGCCCTTAAAATAACCTCCATGTGCTGTCAGAGCCTGGCAGGAAAGCGCAGGTAATCCCCCTGTTCTGGAAGAGTCACGCTTTGATGCGCAGGGGATTTGTCCAGTTTGGGGGGAGCTGAGTTTTTTCTGAAAGATGGGCTGAGTGGACAGCGTAGAGCTATGTGTAGATGTTATTCTTGGCTGAGATCAGAAGGCTACAAACTTTTATGACTTATCCTCTAGAGATTTTGGCTTGAAAGGGCAGAATGGCAGTGCTGCTGTAACAGACGACATTGGAAGCTGAACCAAGAACAATGAGTTTAAATAACCCTAAAGACAAAATTGGAGAGGTGACTGTCAAAGCCAGTTCTGAATCGGAAACCCCATTTGAAACTGCACCTCATTCTTCAGCTATGAAAAGATTTGATTGTGAAGACCTTTCTGTAGTTCTCTACCAGCTTGCTTGCCTTTCTATAGCTAGACTCTGTGTAGCATGTTAAATCCATCAGAGAAAAAGCTTTAATATTTTTCCCTGAGTACGCAGTGTTTTCATTAGCTCCAAAACATCAGGTTTGCAGCAAGTCCCATAATGCTACTCAGCCTACTGTGCTTACAACTGTTAGAAGGTCAACATTGCTTGTCACAACATTGCTTGCTGAATAAAAGTTGGTCGTGGCTGTAACTAGCTGATAGGTCAGTATTACAAGGGTTGCTGGAAATCCAGCGGCTTGTGTTGCCTATGTCTAAAATGTGGTTTTGCTCAGAAGAAAATTGTAGAAAGGATGAAAGCAGCCCTGGAGAAATGGCAGGGTAGGTTCAGCACCTGTTTCTTGCTGCTGCTGGAACTCGGTCAGCTGGATAAGCTCTGTGACAGACCTGCTCCAAGCGTGGGGCTGGCAGTGCGGTACCGCATCCCGTTCTGAAGAGAGCTACAGGCTGGGAGACATGGGGCTGTGTCTGAAGCTGCTCCATGAAATCCTCTGTCTCCAATTGTGGTGCATCAGCTGAAGAGATGCCAGTTTACTGCTGGGTTTGCAAAATGGGCAGGTAGAAATAGTCGCCTTTCCAATGAATCAAGGCCTTCTCACCAAACTTCACAGGATCTCAGGGTAGCCCTGCTGTGCATTTTTGTTCCCACATGCTCATACACACACACTACCCCTGACTCCCTAGTTCTCCAACTCCTCTTTTGGCTCATCAAGACCCAGACCAGGTTTGGCATAAGATAGCTGTTGGTGATGCTGGTGGCAAGAGTAATTTTTGTGTTTCTCTTCCTGGAGAGTTATACTGTACTTAAGGTACAATATAAGTAGCAAAAAGCAAGCAGCTGTGTCTGTTATTTATAGTGAGTAAACGGGCTGGTGGGGAAGATGGTGTTAAGGAGTGTGTGTGCAGTACAGTTTTTAGCATAAAAGCTATTAATTTATATTTATATTAATTTTTAGATTTTAATGTAAAAAAAAAAAAAAAGGTTGAATTTCAGAACTACTAAGGCAAGTGCCACAGAGGGGAAAATGATGGAAGGTCTCCAGTGAAATCATATAAAGTGAGAACCAATGTCCAGTTCTCTTTGTACTGACTTGGCAAATTAATCAGATTGTTTGCAGGTATCCAGTTGGAGAGAACTTGTGCCCATGTCAGACCTATAAAGGGGCTCTATAATGATCAATCCTGTTGTTGTAGCAGAAAATACTCAGTTTTATGGAGATGCTCTGCCCAAAGCTTCCTACGTTACAAATCTAGAAAGCATTTTTGACAAGGAGTAGGTGATGTCCCTGCCAGAGTTCTGCCTGGGAGCAGAGGATTTGAGGTCTGCTGAGTCTCCTGGGGATGGGGTCATCTCCACTGATCTTCCTTCAAAGCTCAATAAATACTTGGCCTTGCCAGAAGCTGGTACCTACCCGTTCCTCTGGGTTCAGAGCTGCCTTTTGGCACAGGGGCTGGAGTGATTCTCTGCTTTAGGGACCTGGGGCTGATTTAAGACTCTGCCATTGGGGCAGGGAGGCGCAGCCCCGAGCTCTGGTCTGTCACAGGATTTTCACTGCCCTGCTAGTGTGATGGACAAAAACTAGCCCATGAATTGGGCACAAAGAGTGCTATTTGTTATCTTAAGAAGTTAAGATTAGCTTCTGATTCTTGAGCAAGCAGGCAGGGCAGAAAAAGCTCTTGACTCTCAATTCACACCCTTCAGATCTTATATGTGGAACTTTTTTGACCTTAATGGTCAAATAAAATTGTTAAATATCACAAGCCTCTCTGTCAACTTCAGGACAAACAGAACAATTTACATGGTATATAGAGAGCAGTGCCCTTCGCTCAATGAAGATAAAGGTTAGGAGTCCAGCCACCAGGAAATTTCTGTTTATTGTTCCGCACTGTACACAAGGGGGTGAGGAAGGACTTAATAGCCAGTCCTTGCCTGGAAATTAGTGTAAATACTGCCTCACCCGAGGGAACCGCAGAAATGTGGATACCAGCAAAAACTTCAAATAGTCTCTGTAATATTACCCGTTTGATTTGCCAGCTGTAGATCGGACACCTCTCATCTGCAGGAACAAGTCCCTTAGCTGCTCCTGGCCTCCTCCTGCTGCTGGATTGAGACCCGGCAGAGAGCAGGAGCTGCTTTTCCCAAGCTGTTTTGTACAACCGTGGCCTGGGAGCTGAGTATCACCGTGCCAGGAAAGGGGATGGCACAACCCTAGGGCATGTGCAGGGAAAGGGAGCCAGGAGAGAAGCATGCAGATTTTCCCAGGGACCTGGGTATCAAACTCTGGTCCCCAGAGTCACCGTCAGACCCAAAGTGCCTCAAACTCTCCCTGTTCCAACCTCTATTCACACTTACACTTACCAATTCTTTTTATCTTCCAGGTTCTGTGTGGGAGACAAATTTTTCCTGAAGAACAACATGATCTTGTGTCAGATGGACTATGAGGAAGGGCAGCTGAACGGGAGCTTCGAGTCCCAGGTTCAATAACAAACCCCGCTTCGCTGAAGCACTGTGGGATGGGCGCCCAGCCGCTCAAGCAGCGAGGGCGCCTGTCAGCTTGCCTGCAATATTTTTTTAATTCTTGGTCCAGAGAGGACTATATACATTGTAGTACTTTCCCCCCCAACACAAAGCAGTTACAATTTTAGATGTACAGTTGTGCCTGCTTAGCTGAGCACTGCATTGCCTGTATGTTTGTGAGTTTTTGGGGTCTGGGGGAGGGCTCTGTACAGTCTGTTTTCTGTATATAAACTGGAACATTTATTTTATGAAAAATGTAATGCAATTTTATTACTGGTGTGAATTAAAAATTATGAATGTTTCCTGGTCATCTTTGCTGTGGTTTGTTCCCCATGCGGTGAAAGCCTGTGTTTCCTGTGCTTGATGTTGAGCAGACTGTTAGAAGTATATACACTCATTTCTGGAAGCTATGGGAATAAAAACAGAGGCAGGAGTTCACACACACAGACTGGGGGAAGAAGTGCTGCTGCAGAGGTAGACCTCACTGCTTGAGCGACACGGAGACCTGTCTCCAAAAACCTGCTGCTCAGGAGGAAACGAGCCGTGGGGTGGGCTGGGAACCGTCAGTGTTGCTGGCCAGGTCCCACCAAGGCTGCTGAGCTGCTGGCTGAGTGTCACCTTGCTTTTCACCTCGATGAATTTAGACAGAGCATTTCCATGGCCAGAAGGGCTTGTTGGCCATCTGGCTGTGAGGAACTGGCTTCCTCCAGCCCTGCCAACAGGTGCCCAGGCATCGATCAGAATATTAATTTCAAGGCTTTCAATAGGCAGTGGGGTTTTCCTGCGGGGCATCACTCGTCCAGCTGATGTCAGGCCTCAAACACAACCGGGTGCTGATGCAGCATCCCTTTCTGCAGCCCTTTTTGCTTACTCGGTGCCAGGTGCTTTGACCTCCCACGTAACGAGAGCAATCGGCTTTGAAGCATCTGCTGTGGAAAAACTCTGAACTGTGTTCCTGCTGCAATGCTTTGTGCAATGATTTTCAAGGTTATGCAATTTCTGTACAACCCACTGGACTGTACCAAACACATTTCTTTGTACTGTGAGTGTCACTTTAATACAGTGCACCAGTAGCTGTAAAGGATGGCTGCAATTCTATTTATTTTGTCGTCTTGCTTTTCCTTAGATTTACCCCGCTTTCCTTATAAAAAGTAGACACCAGGTACTTTTTTTCTGAGGTGATTTCGTCAGTTACTGATCCTGGGTCATGTGTATGTTCTCTGAATTGCAACTGCCACATGCAGTGCAGTGTGATGCTGCTCTGCCCGGTGCATGAAATGCCTTTAGGTACATCTGGGTTTAATAGTGGCTAAACAGAAGCAAAACACCTCCAGACACTTGGCATACTTCAAAACATTACCTGTCATCTGAAGCCACCTCAAACGTGTGGATTGACTGAGTGATTTTTTTTTCATAAACAGATGTTCTGGGTTGGGAGACCCATTAAAAAATGTGTGGCCCATGCTCCTTTTATTCCCATAGAAGTGGAATAGCAATTACAAAGCCAGCTATAGCTGCCTATGGATAGGTGGTGTTTTAATTGCGATTCCATTTCGGTGCCTTTTGGGGTTGGGGGCATTGTTGTCTCTTGAGAAATGGTAGAATTGATGCTCTTGTAGAGGCTGTTGCAGGTGGCCACACTGGGGCTACTGAAAGGGCAGTTTATTGCCCAAGCTGTTGTCCCATGGTGAGGATGGGAGCAGTAAAACCAAACCAAAATCAAACCCTTCACTAGACAAGCTGGGGGAACGGAGGAGATTGAGTGGTACTTGCATTTTAGGCTCTTAAGGAGATTTTTGGTGCCAGTTTTGGCCAAAAGAACCCTTTAGTGAATGGTGCTTAAATCTTCTAGAAAGTACTTTTTTTTTTGCTTAGGTGGTCTCCTTGCTTCAGAAGGAAGGGAGGAAGAAAGTGTAACTTTTTAGAGCTGCTTGACTTATGATGGCTTATAGCTCCACAGCTGCCACATCTCTCATACACCTCTGTGAAAGCCGCAGAAATGTGATGGAGGAGAGGATGGAGGGGGGGATTCCGTGGTACTGTTGGGTGAATAAAACTGGCACTTGGTCGGTGTGAGCCATGCCTTGCTGGGTGCGCAAGTCCCCACACTGGCTCTGCAGGGGAGGGACGTCTGAGCTGGGCACATTTGCATTTGGGGACAGGGGTGGTTTGGTGGGGTTTTTTTGATACGTGGCAATGCAACAGGCTGAGTCAGCAAACCCACCAGAAAGCAGCCCAGGAACCTGGAGGAGAAAATGGGTAAACAGGCCAAAATAACCCATAAGCTGAAACAGCTACAGTAAGGTCTAGTCTCAGTGGCTGCCATCTATACGGTACTGGCAGCACAGTGATGTGGTCCAGAGGAAACCTGGAGCCAAGGATGAATGAAACAAGGGTTAGAAACATGGGAGCAGGGATGTTACCAGAACAATATGGGTCTCTTTTCCTGGGGAGGGCAAACATCAGGGTGGTTTGTTATGAGAGAGTGAACCCCCACGAAGATCACCTCTGCCAAGATGCCTTTGGCTCTGACTCACATGTGGTGGTGCTTTGTGCTTCTTGTTACTTCCTTGCACATTGTGCTGTGAAATGCAGGCAGTGCACCCCCATCGTGGTGTGGGGGCTTCATGTGTTCGGTTAGCCCTCTTGATTTGACACTATGGCTGCAGATCTTATTCCTTATGCCTAACAAGGAATTTCTGGGTGCCATTCCATGCAGAAGCCCCAGCTGGTAGCTGGGGACTGGGACATGGCTTGTTGTTGTGAATGGGGTTCAGCAAATATCCTTTAAAACCTCCTACCTTAAAAAAAAAAAAGAGAGAGAGAGAAAAAAATTGCAGCACCTGTATCCTCCTTTTCTGTGTCTGCACACAGGTCCACCTGCCACAGCCCATGTGCCAGACAACACTGGAGGTGTGATTCCTTTAAAAATAAAAATCCCAGGACTATGCAATCATGAATTTTTGTCTGAATGCTGCAAGTTTGCTTAACAGAAACAAGTGCTGGAGTGCAGACCTGCTGTTGAATTATCACTTCCACTCTATGGAGCAGATCATGGAAACCTTTTGATGGTGTTATAGTCATCACTTGGCATAAATATTCATTCAAGGAATCAGAGCAGAGTAAATGGCATTTTAGACTCTAATCATTTAGTATTAGCAGATAGCCTTTTTACTGCTAAAGATAACCACTGCTTAATCAGTTTAGTGACCACTGGCATACAGTATGACATTTAAGTTTGTGCCTCAGTCCCCGCCTTGAGGAGAGAGGCTGCTGGTGACACCTCTGCCCAAATCTCCATCGCTCCCAAAGTCAGGCCAGCCACCACCAGCTGCCAACTGCATGCAACTGGCCTTAACTCCTGAATTATCTGCCATTTGCCTCCTTATCTTAGATCAAAGTGGTATTTTAAGTTCACACTACAAATGTTAAAATCTAGATCTTTTCCTCTCAGTTTTTTTTTTTTGTTGGCATTTTTGTTGGGTTTTTTTGTAGTCAGGTCTAAGGGCTGATCACAGCACAGTCTGATTTTGAGATTAAAAACAAGACAGTATTTAAAGGCAATCAAAATCTCAAGCTTCTTCTCCATTCATCTTTAATGCTGGTGTAATTGCTGCACAGATTCTGGCTCTTCATCGAGTTTTTTTTTTTCTTTTTTTGATGCATGCCTCTGTCTTTCAGATGGATGTTATACTTCCCTGAGCAGCATTAGCGCTATTGAGCACAGCGCTATCGACAATCCAGCTCGCCCGACTTCATATCTTGCCAAACAAGTTAATCTAATATTAACAGCAGTTTGTTACCTCGTTGTTAGCTTAATTTGCTTTACAAGAAATGCTATATTTGCATTTCATCCCTCTGTCACTGGCTTGAGAACAATACTTCCCAGTGCCAGGAAGGGATTGCTTGCAGTTTTGTGTGAATCTCTCGGTGTGGCATTGCCACGTGGAGGAGGAGGGGAGCCATCACCCCAACCAGGCATTTCCACTAATTGGCCGGGGGGAACATGGGGAGTTGGAAGAAGGATCTCAAAAGCCATACAGCAGGTCCTGGAAATGCAATATTCGGAATAGCACAAATACCGCTGCTGCTCTTCCAGTAATATAGCTGAGTCGTAGACAGTAGTTTTCCCTGGTGGCAAACATATACAGTAAATGTCTTTAGTATGGAAATCCGCAGACATATGGGCACAGCGGCAGACATTTGCTAACACCAACAGGTTCCTCAGGCTTTTAGGGGTTTCTTCCATGCCTGGACTCACCAAGGTTTCTCTGCCATGCCTCACTTCCAAATTGCTGGAGTGGTGGAAAACAGTGAGTAAACTCCTCCAAGCAATTGCTCAAAAAACACTTCCCTGAAGGACCCAGTTCATGGCCCTTGGCAGCTCTCAGATTGGAAAGCTTTACTCCTGCGGCCACATGGAGCCACTCCAGCTACAGAGTTCTGGGGCTGGGAGGGGTGGTGGGACTGGGCTGGGGATGCTCCACAGTGGTAGTAGGTGACATCAGTGCCAGGGACTGGTCTTCTGAGGGCTATGGGATGTGACGTTGCTGGACATGGAGATGGGGCTTTCTCTAGTTTGACTATTGTGTTAGTTTTGGCCTAATTCTTGCTTAGCTTGCTATGTACTGCATTCCTAAACCCTGTCCTTCCTTATGGGGAACTGGCTTGCCACATGCCCCAGCAACCACTCCTTTTCACTGCACTGGCCAGCAAGTACCACAGTTGCCTGCACTGAGTTTGTAATATTATTTCCAAAAGGGAAGGGACAGCAGTGGAGGGATGCCACTCACCCCTTGTATCACCACCCCACATCCCCCTGTATTGAACATCAACCTCCCCACAAAAATGGACATTTTAGCAGAGGGGAAGGTTGCAAATGTTTTGCTAGGGAAGGCCAACCAGATGCGGGGTTATTCCCCTGCTGCCAGCCCCGTTGCCCCCCAACTCATCAGGTTGTTCCAGCTTCTCCTCTGCTAGTGCTTGTCTCTCTGGCCGAGCTGTGTTTTAATTGACTCAGGGAGAGGGAAGGTGGGGCACACGCCCCAGTGCTCTCTGTAGTCAGTGACAATGAGCCCTCCAGGGTGAGAGATCCCCTGCAGCATCCCCTAGGCTGCCAGGGGCACCAGCTTTGGGAGCAGCCTCAGTTTGCACAGCTCCATTTAGGTATCTCAGCTTACAGGAACCAAATTACTCAACCCGTCTGTCTGTCTCACTCAGGTTTTAATAGCAAAATGCTGAAGGATGCCAAGGATGACTCTGGTCAGGGGGCCGCAAAATGTGCACAGCTCATACCTTTTCCTAGCACTAAACTGTGCCGAAGCAAGACTAAAGGGGCAAATGAGTTGTCCCCAAGCAGGCTGGTCAGGCCAACACTGGAATAGCAGGCACTGCCCACCGGCTGCTGTGATCAGGCAGATCGGGTTTGCTGCTCAGTTTATCCCTCATCAGTAATACTGCCGGAAAGAAATGGTGCTAATGCAACCTAAGGTTTTATGGCCAATTTTGCTAAGAAAATTACCTCTGGAATAGCTTTATTATTATTAAATAGAATCAGGTATTTACTTAAAGGTCTTGACATCCCTGTAGAAACAATAGAAAATTGTGGTTTTATTTAATGAAAACCTTGTTGTTCACAGTGTTTCACCCTGGGGCTCATCCTGTGGCCCCATGCACATCCCAGCAGCGGGTGCCTGCACATGGCAGGAGCACTGAGGCAGGGAAAGCACCGATTCCCTCCAGTCTGCCCCTCCCTGTGCAGCTCACCTGGCTTTTTTCACCCTTAAAATGCTTCCCTATGTGCTTCGCCATCCATGCCTATCCCAGTGGAGCTACATATAGCCCATTGGTGGTAATAGGGTGGTCATTAGTGGTGCGCAGAAATGGACTGCCACGGTCCAGGACAGCCTGTGAGCAGCATCCACCCTAACAACTGATGGATCGCTCTTCTCCCCTTGGCTTCACGTCCCACCATGGCTGTGACTACTCCAGCCGTGGCCTCAGTCAGTGACTCAAGGGCGATTGGTGGCCCAAGCACTGTCTGAGTTGTCCCTGTCTCTATCCTCCAGCAGCAGCTGTAGAAAAGGGAGGACCCCGTGTACCATGGGCTGCTGGGGCCAAGGAGAGACATACGGTTGTGCTGCAGCCCTGCAGTGCATTTAGGCACATGTACAAATCATGCCAGATGGCAGAAACCATGTCACAGTTACCAGTAGTGTTTAAGAATGGCTTTTCAGTAAGTCTATTATTTAACCTAAGCAACCCCTTCAAAGTTGAACACTCAGTTTCAGAAGGAGGGACTTCTGTTTGCAGTTTGGCTTTCTGAAAACAGCATATCTTTGTCATAATTATTTTTTTGTCAATTATTATTTCTTAATTTCTTGACAAACCCAGTTCAGAGATGCAGTGAAGCATCTTGGCTGGGTAGCACCCATGGTGTAGTAAGAGGCACCCTGGGGGCTGAGGTGATGCCCTATCATCTGACTGCCATGGCAGGGCAGAGGTGTCCCAAAAGCCCAGATGGGAACACAAAGGTTTGGAACACAACATCCTCCAGAGCAGGATGTCTTGCCTCTGTGCTCCAGACGAGGCTCCAGGAAACCCCAGCCTTTGGCAAGAAAGAAATATCAGCATTACTGCTCAGCCGTGGCCGCACTGGCAGGCCTGGGGGCTGCTGCCGGCCACGGCACACTGCGTCCCTTCACCCCGGGAGAGAGCAGCAGCCTCATAAATAATTCCTCAGTGTAACAGCAATGTTGTAAAACATGAATATTTAGTGCATGCATAATAGTTGTTTATTCATATTTAAATGTCAGCTGGTGAAAACATATTTAAGAGGTTCCCTTCCCGGTGAAGCATAAGCTGCCAGAGGAGATGAGCGGACAAGGCAGCTCTGAAAAGTCACACTGTTTCTTGCCGCGCTGAAGCCCAGGGCTAGGGTGATGGACCCCCACACCCTCTAGCTGCACCATGTCCCCATTTGTTAATGACCAGACCCACAGGAGCGAGCACCATCCCACTGTCAACTGGAACATCTCCACCCAACAGAGAGTTTCATGCTTGTGCTAGGGCTAAATTTGGCCCAGACTGTGCTGGTTCTCCTGGTACTCTTGTGTAACCAAAGCGGCTGAGCCGCAGGGACGCCGGTGGGGTGGGCTGGGGTGAGTGAACCCCAGCAGGAGATATGGAGCAGGGGGCACTTTTCAGGAGGGGGCTGCTGCGACACTGGATGCAGGGATGCAGCCAAGGATGCAGGCAAGGTGAGGTGGGACCACCCGCTCACGCTCACTCGCGCAAACATTCAACGCTTGGGAAGCAGGAAAAAAAAGGGGGAAGAGAGAAATAAATTATCAGTAAAGTAAAGCAACACAAACTTATGAAGGACGATTTTTTTTGCTGTCAATGCACACAAAGAGGCAAAAATTGAAAGCTTTTGAGGAAAAGAAATGTGTCTGAACTTCTGAGCAAACGAGAAAGTATTGAAAAGGCTTGCATTGCGGAGCTCCTCTGAGGTAACTTCTGTGCTTGGAGAGAATATTTCAGAAGACATTTTATTCTTTAGAAGATGCCAAAAATGCAAGACTTGGCACTTTAACAAAACAGAAAAAGGAAAACACATAATCTTCTTAACTAGTAAGTCTTTGAGCCCAGTATCACATTGTTGCCATATAATAAAAAGGGATGTTATGCAGTAATTTGGGCAGTTAAGAATTCTGTGCATACTCAAAATCATGACATTTCAAGGACAATAAAGTTGGCTGGCTCATGGCCATTGCCCATACGAAGAGAAAACAAAAAACCGGATTGTCAGCTGGTTATTCATACCGCATTACAAAACAAGCCTCCCAACAGGCAAACATTCTTTATTGCTTGTGTTTTTGCTCCAGAAATATATTTTTTAATTAAAAAAAAGAAGTTCTTGCAGCATTCATCTTACAAATGTTAACCCCTTAAAAGACAATTCTGACATACTTTGCCGCTGGCTTTTCCACTTTATAAATGTTCTACAGACAGGAGAAAATCAGAAAGAAAAATTTATTTCTCACATGGCACAAGCTGTCTGTTTCTTTATGGGGAAAAAAAAAAAAAAAAAAAAAAAAAAAAGAACCAAGGAACCAAGGCATTCAGGACAGCTTTTATGTGATTAATCATGTGGGAAATGATTAATCACATAGGATGCTTTGATTTTTGGGGCATCTGACTTGAAATAATGCATAGGCAGTTGTTTCCCTGATAAAACATGTGCGACCTGTGAGTGTGTGCCAAGTGGTGCCCCCAAATCCACAGCCAGGGTTGAGGACGGCCCCAGTTTCATGGGGGACTGTGGCACAGAGACAGTGTGCTGGTGAGTCGAAGGGGTCGGTTCCTCTTTGGCCAGGGCTGGTGGCCGGGCAAGGCACAGCAGGGAAGGGCACTCACCATGGGTAGGGCATTATTTTGGCTTGTGGTGGTACGATGCCACTTTGCTGCGACCTGCCGGGCCATACAGGCCCCCCTACTGCTGCATTGTTACTGCAGAGTGTCCTTGTGCACAAATGATGATTTCTTTTGCTCTTACCACCAGTTTTATGCCACTGGTGAGTGATGCCACTTATTTGCTTGCTTTTTGGAGGCCCTGCTCTGGCAAGTTTAGCCAGGAATTGGGAAAGCCAAGCTCCGAGCCACATACTGCTTAACTTCTATCCTTTCACGGCTTTTTACTTCTATGATTTAATTTCTCCCCAAAGAACTTTATTCTGGCTTTTAAATAAAGAATGATCTTTCTATTAAGTTCTCTTCTTGCAGAGTCACTGTCCTTTTTAGAAACAGCTGAAGCACCATGATTACTACACTGCTGAATAAAATTGTGAAGTATGAAATCTTGAAAAGCTACTAAGCACCTATCTTGAGCTTCAGCAAAACCCTGACTACCCCTCTAGGAGTCCCACTGAAAAACGGTTGAGGGCATAAAACCCCAGTGCCCGGAGATATGTGCTCGACAGTTCCTGGGGCATGCTTGGGGACTGTGTGGCCACAATACAAAGGTGAGATGCTGTAGACATGGTCACCTCCTGGCCCATGAAGCTGCAGGCAGCACTCTGCAGTGCGATTCTCCACAAGCCACCACCTGACCATCACTTCGGTTTTCACTTTCAGCAGGTGACCAGCTCTATTGGTGTGACAGCCCACGTGCTCCTGGTCCCAGGTGGGTCTTGTTGATGAGCTTTTATAAAAATTAGAGTCAGCAGCAGCAAAGCTTACTCTGATGATCCTTGGATTGTATTTATTTATGATCTTAAATGTCCCTTCCAGTGTAGACAATTCTATAATAAATTTGCAGAGAGGCAGGCAGTTCAGGGAAAATAAAGGGAAGCCTTCCTTGATGATGGGGGGAAAGGCAGGCTTCTGACTCACTGCTTCCCACAGGTTATTATCTTGTTTCTTTAATTGTCCCAAGGGCTTGTGTTGGAACAGCTGCAGTTTGTTTGCAGGGACATGCTCCGGGCTACAACTTCTGGGTGAGCCATGGCTCTTGTGGATTGGGAGAGCTGACAAGGTAGGGAAGAGATTTGGCTGGCAAACTTTTAGTAGTACCTTTTTAGGGGAATTGCTTGTTGTTTGTGGAAATGCACCAGGGTAGATCCTGAACTGATGCAAATTGGCTCATCTCCTATCAGCTCCCTGTGTTGCTCTCATCCTCTGAGTCCTGGGTCCACTCCCTGCTCCTCCACAGGAGCTCCCACTTTCTGTGCTGCTGGTTTCCAACCACCACCTTGCTTGCTCTATGCTTTTCTCCCTCTCCTCCCAAGTTCTTGACCATCTTTAGAGTGATTTGCTCAACCTTCATTTTGTGTTTTAATCCACGTTGGTCTCTTCTCTGGCTCTGCCTATATCTGTTGCTGCCCGTATTTACCTCTTTATGATTGCACGTTCTCCGGGACAAAGCGCAGCGATGCCATTTTGTGAATAATTAAATTTGTCTGGGTGCGGTCCAGCTAGTAGAACGACCCACGCCACATCACACAGGAGGGTATAAACTGCCCAGATCTGCATGCAGGGTCTGTCAGCTGCTGTGAATCATTTTGGGATGCTTTTGCATGAGAGAAGCTGTTTAAAAATAAATTGCATTGTATTAGACTAATGGAAGACAATAAATTCGGCTGGCCTTTTAGCTTAAAATTCATCAATGTCTGGAGCTAGAAGGGGGGAAGGAGCTGGAGGACATCGAGCTGCTGGGCAATTAATGGCCAGGAGCATGGCACTTGCCAGGCTGCTGCGATGCCTGGCTGTGTCACAGCGCTCAGGCGGGCGTGGGGACAGCACGAGCATTAAAACTCTCTTAAAAAAGCAAAACCTACAAAAAAAACCAACCCTCTTTTAAACATCAGTTAACAAGATATCCCTTAATCAAAGTCTGCTCTAAATTGCACTGTGTAAAGGGATTATTGCAAGATCAAAAACCTTTGAATTACTGAAGCCTTTCAACCCTTGTGGCATTTGCTGTCCGCTGCAGTAAGTACAGCAGGGAGAGTCCCTGTTTAGGTGTAATTTCCCCAAGGCTGGAATATGTTGGCCCTGTGCTGATTTTGGCTAGCAGTGCGGGATTGCAGAATCAAGCCCAAAACTCAAGCAGATGTTCACTGGACAGTTTTGGGGAGATAGTATCCAGAGTGCATGATCTCTGCACTGGCTGGCAGCAGAGGACAGGGCTCTTAGGCCAGTGCTGCCTCAAGGGGTGCCTCTGCAGCCCTGTCCTGGTGAGGGGGTACCATGAGGAGTGATTCACAAGCAGAACCCTTGGCTTGGAAAATCCATAGGAAGAAGTGTGCTGGCTGTAAAGTCCGTTTTATGGTTATTTCTGGGCACCACCACCTGCTCTGAGCACCAGCGTCCCACTCCTCTGTCCCCTCACATCCCCCGGCATATGCTCTTTTTGCTTTCCCACTATTAAACTACCACAGACAGACCGCGGCACCAGGTGGCTCTGGTGACAGCCCCCTGTCACCAAGCCCAGGGCTGCACCAGAGGCCCCTCACTTGGTCGGAGGGCTTTTCCCCTCAGTCCCCGTATCCTGGTGAGGCCTCCTCACCCCAGCACTGCTGTAAATTTGGGGTCATTCTCGTAATATCTACAGAGTGAGGCCTGATTGATATCCATGTGTTTGGGAGGAGAGGTGAGTGCGAGACATGGAAAGCAGCTTATTAGTGCAACAAATAATTCACAGTGAATAATTTCTTCAACAAACACAGCTCCTATTTCTGAATGTCTGTGAAGGGGCTGTGCTTTTCCTGAGCTTGTTGGTGTCCAGAATTACTGGATATTGCATTTTTTCCTTTTGGTTTGGCATGAGTGAGAGCACACTGGCTGTGCTCAGGCTGTCCTGGTGAACTGCAACAGCTCACACCAGTTGCTCACTCTAGTACCTCATCAGAGTACCCCGGCACTATATCTCAGCCCGGCCATGCTAAAGGCCCTAGAAACATTCTGTTTCCCCAAAAATTCAGAAAATGCAAGGACTTGTGTGGACACACTTAATATTTTGTGTCCTTTTGTTAGGGCACAAAAGGCAAACCTTGTGTAGGCAAACCTTGCTCATTGTTGGAAGATGAAGACAAAAGCCATCTAAGCTGGGCTGCTGCAAGCTCATGTTTAAACTCATTGTTCTGAGTGTTTTGAGAAAATGCCCTGGACACATTTGCCCAGTAATTTTTAATTTCATATATTCAACCCAATACAGCTGGTAGTTATCTTTTGTATCTTCAGCAGTGCTCAGCCGGGCAGGAGGAGGAGAGGGAAGCCAATAATGTAATTTATGGGAGGAAAAGCTGCAATCATCAGATGTTTCGTCCTCTGTAAAGTACTGCTGCCACCCAAATGCCCACTTGTTAAATAGCACTTTTGGTTGATGTCATTTGCTGACTTCTTGAGTGGCTTCTTCCAAACTCTCTGAGGAAAAGCATATTTTAAAAAATGTATGTGCATGATTTGAACTCTACTGTTGTAAGTGATGAGGTTCAGGCTCTTGGAAACTCACCTGCCTTATTGATGGTAACATGATTTAGCAGCCCTCCTGAAACCTGCCTTCCTCACACCCCCAAAATGAGGTATTTAAAGCAGGAGATATGGGCCATGAGTAAGGTAACAGCTAAGGTAAACTGCAGGTACAAACACACCATGCTTTGAACTATTGTCGTCTTTCCTTGTATACAAATCACTGGCAGTGCTGATCTGGCAAAGTTGGCTCTGCCCACCACTGCCTACCCCATCCCAAATCAGCATCCCTGAAGAGGTAACTTGGGCAGATAATTATTCAGCATGAAGGTGTGATGGGCAACACTAGTTCTGTATATTCTGATGGCTGACTACACTTGGCAAGTAAAATAAGCTCAAATTTTGTCTCCACTAGCAATAGCTCAAACTAGTACATCTTTCCCTGGGCACGTTTAGTTTGGAGAAGAGGAGGCTGAGGGGAGACCTCATTGCCTTCTACAGCTACCTGATAGGAGGTTGTAGAGAGGTGGTTGCTGGCCTTTTCTCCCAAGTGAGTAACGATGGGATCAGAGGAAAAGGTCTAAAGTTGTGGCAGAGGAGGTTTAGATTATATATTAGGAAGAATTACTTCTCTGAGAGGGTGGTCAGGCACTGGAACAGCCTGCACAGGGAGGTGGTGGAGTCACCATCCCTGGAGGTATTTAAGAAATGTGTAGATGTGGCACTTCAGGGCATGCTTTAGTGGCCGAGATTGTTGGGTTGGGTGATTTGTTTTGTGGGGTTGGGTGGGAGGTTTTGTGGGGGTTTTTGTGTTTTTTGTGGGGTTTTTTGTGTGTATGGTTGGACTCGATGATCTCAGAGGTCCCTTCCAACCATGAAGATTCTGTGATTCTGTGGCTGGTGATGGGGTGACACAGGACTGGCGTCCTGGGCTGCCTGCTGGCTGCAGTCTTGTCCCCTCAGCATCCTGCTCCAAGCCTGCCTCTCCTTACATCATCTCTGCCCTGGGTTTTGCAGGGCTTTTTTGCAGTCACTCATGGTGACTTTTCCATTGTCACCCAACGCTCAGCAGCTCCCCCAGTGCATGTCCAGCACAAGAGTCACACCCAGGAGTTGCTCTGTGCCATGCAGCAGATAAATCTGTACCCATGGAGAAGGGAGCAGCATGGGTATCACTGCCTTGGTAAATGACACTGCTCAGGAGTTCAGTAGATTCACTTTCTAGTCATCCCAGGTCTTTTAAAGGACTCTTCTTTTTTATTATCTAATTAACTATATATGTTAATACGAATTTTTATTTTTATATAAAACCAAGCAAATTTTTTTCTCTGCCTGAAGTGACATAAATACCTTTTCACATATAGCTTCAGTGTCCTGGGACTGATTTGTGGATATATATTGCTGCTTAGAAAGATTGTAATTTACAGGTGATTGTTTCGAGGACTTCAAATTACCACCACTCATCTATATGGATATATAAATAAAAAACGAAGCTTCTCAGGAGATTCTGCATAAACAATTTTCTTGGGAAGAAAAAGGATTCTCAAGAAATAAATTTAAAAAAAAAAAAAAGCCAAACAAGAAACAACGGTATTTTTTATATCCATGCCACTGCCTAAAGTATGGGTGGATTATTTCAGTCCTTCATTTCTATTTCAGCATTTCTGGACCATTTCCTCTAACATTTTATCTTTTTTCTTCCATCACATAAATCCTCCTATATTCTGCTCCCAGAGGAACGGGCAGGTTTGGGGTCTGGAGGCAGCAGGAGCCCTGCCACCCAGCCCTGCCTGTCCATGCTGCTGCTGAGAAGAATAGGGGTGGGAAGGATTAGCTCCGGCTACCTTAATGAAATATCACTTCAGCTCCTAAGTCTCTCTCTCACAGAAAAATACACACACACACACACACACACACACACAAACAGGAATACTTTCGGAAGCTGCTTGTGATTTTATTGCCTTGCTGCTGGGGAAGCCCAGCTGGCAACAGCTCACAGGCACCTCTGCTGCTGGGAGCTGCTGGGTGTCTGCTCTCAGCAGTCAGGCTTTCTGTTAAAGCTGGATACCCCAAAGCCAATATTTCACTTTGGAAGATATTTATATAAAGTTTGTCAGCTCTCCCAGCCTGTGGCAGAGCCATGGCTCACCCAAACCAGGGCTGTAGGACTTGAGTGGTGCAGCAGGTCTGCAGCAGCAGCTGAGGGCACAGCTGGAGGAGCAATCCTGCAGCAATGCCAGACGAGAACCTGGGGCTGTGCCGCAACCTGTGATGTTTCTCCAGCCTCTGGCAGCCTGTGCTTTGGTTGCAGCAGTAAGGGAGAGTTGCATTGCAGCCCTTGAGGGACCTTTTCTGCCATGAATTTGCCAAGTTTGGGGGTTTTTTTTGGTTTGTTTTTTTTTTAAACTCACATGAGCTCTTAGGTGTCTGCAACACTTATTCTATGGTTTTATGGTTTTTCAAAGTTATAAGCACATTAATGCAAGTTTAGATGCCTTTAAGTGACCTGAAAGTAGATCATTTAGTGGTAGTTAACACTCCTCAGTCATTCCAGGACAAGTTGCTTCTAGTCCTTTTATTAAAACTAGCAGCAAAATCTGCCTGCAGCAGAGTGTGCTTTTCCAGGGGTTTAAAAATTGTGTAAAAAAAAAAAGGGGGATATCTATGTGTAAAAGAACGTGCTTTTAATTGAGATTAGTTGATCCATATTCCATTAACAAATCCTGTCCTGTGGACACCATCCCCTCGTAGCTGGGTGGGATTTATCAGCCTCGGCACTCACAGGGTCCCTCGTGCTGCTGCTCTCCCAGGGAGCTCCAAGAAGAGCAGGAGCGGGACAGGCTGCTGTATATCACCCATCTCCCGGTCTCCAAATGAGAATTCAGATTCACACCGAGATGTATAAAAGTCAGTGGTTTATGACTGTCTTGTATTTCTGTATTAACCACCTCATTATCATCCCAAATGGAGTATAAATCCAAGGGTATCCAGTTGCTCGAGACTGTGTGCTAGCACTCCCCAGCCTCCAGCCATATAAATCTTGGCTCTGGGTAACAGGAGAGACCCTGTGGTTTCCCAGCTTGGGAGCAGGCAGCATTTGTAAAGGACGAGTTTACTTTGCTCAGGGCCAGGCCAGGCAGCGCTCTGTAGTTCTATTGACTGTGCCACTCCTCCACTGTGGATGAGCAAAGGAGTGCAGTAGCAGTGGTGGTCCTGGGAACACCATGGGCATGAAGCTACGCTAGTTGCTGAGCCATGCATCTTGCCCCTACACATCTGGGAGACCATGGAATCATAGAATGGTTAAGAGTTGGAAGGGACCTACGGCAGGAACACCTCCTACTAGAGCAGGTTGCTCAAAGTCCCATCCAGCCTGGCCTTGAACATTTCCAGGGCTGGGGAATCCACAACTTCTCTGGGCAGAGAGAAGATGTGCTGGTCCTGTGGAGAATGGTTTGTTGTTGGGGTTTGGGGCTTCTTGTATGGTGGTGGTGGTGGTTTTGTTCAACCCTGTGGTTGCTGATGCAAGACCAGTTTCCAAGTGGCTGGCAACCATCTGGGACAAGCCCCACACACCTGACCTCGGTGGCACGCCGCCTGCTTTGGGCACTCGCTGTCTTGCTCTTGTGATGGAGAAAGCCTGAAATAAATGACTAGGCTAGACTAGTCTGGGTTAGATCACATTGCAAGTAGCAGCAAGCAGCCGGCAGCAAGGCCAGAAAGAGGGATCTCCCCATCTCCCTGGGATGACCCTGAAGGTACATGGGGGATTTGCTGCTCTGGAAAACTCTGAGGATGGCCACTCAACCCCCCTGACACATTGAAAAGAGCTTTTATGTCTGGTCCATAGTTCACTGTGTGTCAGAAATAATTGCCAGAGAAGGCACATGATCTTTTGAGCTTTGCCATGATCATGAGGTCTCATCCTCGGGACCACGTGCCACTAGCAGGAGACAACTTTTCCTGTAGTTCAAGGCCAACTAATGTGCTTTTAAGCACTGGTGAGGAATGTTACTCTCAACAATGATGTATAATTTTCCTAAAATAAATCAGGAAAAAAATGCAACCTTTGGAGCAAGATCTCCCAAATGCAGGAACTCTCTTGGCCTCGGCAGGGTGATGTGGGTGTGCAGCTGCCAGGACACTTCTCCTGCAAATGAGAGCTCATGCATTTATTGCTCGGCTATAAACATCGAAACTTCGTAGGGACAGGCCGACATGCCTTTATGAGTTGGAGCCGCTCAGACAGGGTTAATCCAGTCTGGCATGACTGCTTCCTATTTGTCTGGTGTCAGAACAGCAGTATCCCACATTTTACTAAAGGAATCCTTTTTCCCCACCCTGTTTTCATTATGAAATAACAAACTAATTATTTAACGTCTCCAAAGTACTTCAACTGAGACATCTCAAATCTGATGTAACTCTTAAAACATTATTTTTTTAAAAATCCCTCTGTTCTCAATGAAGCATGTTGCTTTCCCCTTCAGGTTAGTGTGAACTAAAGAAAAACTCACATCTGTGCAGGTGTGGCTTGCTGTCCTGTCCTCTGCCCTGTTACTTGATGTTTGCAGCATTGCAATTTGATGTGATAGAAACTACAGGTGAAGAATAAGACCGACGCTGCTGGTATTACAATTACCTAAATCTATATGATTCTGTATGTAAATAGTGGGCTAAAGTGTGCTGCTTTTCTCAAAGAGCTTTCCTTTTTTGTTTGTCTAGTTCATTTAGTGGGATGAGACCAAATGAATGATGGGGAAAGCAAAATTAATTTTGAAAATAAAATTATTTTCAAATTAAAATTATTTTCTACTTCTGTGTAATACAGGACATTGCTTAAGCATCTGCCTCTTTTAAAATGTGCACATCACCACTGGCTATTTTTGCTGCAAGTTCCTGTCCAACACAAAGTGATGAGTTTCCAAGAATTTGATAAATTACACCCCTCTTTTGCAAATTATTCTCCTTCAATCTCACACCACCTTTTCTCTTGACACGTGCTAGAGAGGGTGACAAGCTTTTAAACCTCATTTATTGCTCATACCTAAGAGTTGCAGAGTTTTCTGGGTTTCTCTGAGGTTGCGCACACTTCCTGCACTCTGAATGCATTTTTTTTTTTTTTAATATTATTTTAACCACAATGATGCCGCTCCTGAGCTGATTCATACGCCCAGGTCATGTATATTCTAAAGCAAAACATTTGAGGAGAGAAAAAATATCAAGGATGGATACATAGGGACACCAATGAAGAGTCTGTCTGATGCTATGCCCAATGCTGAGACTGCGATGAGCAGGTGCATCTCTTCTTCTCTTCTTCCTCCTCCATGAGTGGCTGAATGCCTCTCATTGCCTTCCCTCTGGCAGCAGGTTACCCTTCCTTTTCTCTCTTTCATTGGGCACTGAAACATCATGCAGTTGCACAAGGGGTTTTGTTCTGTCCTCTTCTTTCCCTCTTTTGGGTCCTTTCTCGTCCCGGCCACAATCATTTCTCTTGCTTGGCATGTTCTGGGTTGACAGCTTCAGGAAGGTTTTCTCTCATTAACAGCCTCTGAAGATACATCGGTAAAATGTCAGTGCCCCACTTCATCATGTGATGAGAACTATTAAGTGCACATTGTTATTCCTGGATTCATACCTACACCATATCTCTTTGTCTCTCTGGGAGCCTCATGTAAAGATCAAATATGATGTTATGGATGATGGTTACAGTGAGCAATGCTCCTTCCACTCTTGCTCCTATTCCTTCTTTTTAAAAAAAAACACAATCCCCTCCCTCCAGTGGATCTTTTCCCCATCCTCATTATACCAAGTAAAAACAACTGTGATGCTGGCAGCACAGTCCTTTGTGGCTTTGTTGGGGTGTGATGAGGAAATTAAAGTGCTGGTAGAGCAGTTGGTAGTTATGGCTGTCTATGGGTCATTCTGGGAGCCTGGCTGTGGGAAGGGCTGTGGGGGTGTCCCAGTGCCCACACACCAGCATGGGGAGAGGTGCAGCCAGGGTCCACGTATGGCAGCTTTTCAGGTCTGAAGTTGGGATCTGTAGCAATGACTACCACAAGAAGGAGCATCAGACCATTACTGCACATCAGCTGCTCAGGTTCACCTTCACCAGAGGAACCTGGTCTTGAAGTGGCTGGGATTGCTTGCAGTTTGGGTCACTCCTGTTGATAGCCGCCAGCTGGGCTATTGTGGGGGGAAGAGAGGATAATGTCGGCTTTCAGCCTCCTGGAACTGCCCTGTGCAGAAAACCTCTGCATTGTCCTTCAGCAGAGTACAAAATCTCTGGGTAGCTTGTGAGATTACCAGAGTAGGGATCTACTTTCTTGTTGGCTGCAAAATGGACCGCTTAGCAGCGTCTCAAACCCTAAATCCCAGAGAGGATCCTGTGGGATAGCTTACACTCATCTTGTGCAGTCTGCAGGGGGAAAAGACTGAGACAGTAAATACAGGTGGGTTTTTATTCTTCTCCTATGAAAAAAAGTATTTAGAGCAGAAGGCCAGCCACCCTTGGCATGAAAAATCATCCACAAGGTATGTGCTGGACACAGGCATATGATGTTCCTGCACCCCTGCAGATGGATGAGAGGGTGTGATTGCACCCTGTGCTGGAAATGCAGGGGAAGGGTATGTGGGGGTGCATTGACCTTCAGGAATTTGGAGTTTAACCTAGAGATATTAATCGAAAGAGTCTTTTGGAAATTCATGCTCACAGGTACAATCTCATACATTTCAAAGCCTTGGTATGGCTGCTCTAATGTAATTTTAGGCTCCTGAGGCCAAGTCAGCACCACGAGAGGGTGAGAAGAAATGAATTTAATCAGAAATGAAGACATTTTCCCAAACCTTCATTCATTTTTGAGATATGCATTTGCTGGAGGGTCCCCACCAGCACAGTCAGCATTGCTCTGGTCACTGCAGACTCCTCTAGAGGAAGAAGACTTACCCTGACTTTGGAGCTGTCGCAAATGAAAGGCACTTAACAAATGTGTCTGAAATAAGAAAACCTCTGTACTCCTCTCCTTGTCATTCATTTCCAAATTGATAAGTTAAATACTGTACTCCAGCATAAACATTTCTCAGGGACAAAGTATAAACATTTCTAGTGGAGTGCACTTAATACAATTTTGTTTGCCAAGTGGCGCTGTCTCTTCCCAAGCTATGACTATGAGAGGGTTTTATTTAAATGGAGATATAAATTAATTGCACTCAGCACAGCCTCTCATCCTAGCTCTCTCCTATGTCTGTACCCTTGGGCTCTCTGAAGGAGAAGGTGGGAACTGCTGTGGCACAGTCTTGCTGGAATTCTGGCAGGACACCGCTGCAGTCAGTCCCCTGCCAGCTGCCTCCCAATCTCCCCTAGATAATTTTTCTTCCATTAGGAAAGACATGACTGGATTTGCTTTCGTTATACAGATGCAGATGCAACCCTATAAAAGACCTCCTTCACAAGACAAGGGTTAATGCAATGTTTTGTGACTTGGCTGTACAGTGATGGGAGATACCAACCCTTAGACAGCTGGATTAGATTAATATATGCTAGATATTTTAAGGTCTCATTCAAGAGAAGAAAGCCTAATTTTAGACTTTGATTGAAAGCCCATCTTGGTAATAGCATAGCTAATTTCCTTTCAAAATCAGCAAAATTTAAGTTTTGACAATGTCTTATACTGGTCCCAGCTACTAACAAGTCTGAGCTTCCTGACATCTGTCCCTCTCTCTGTCTGTCCCTTCTCTAGCTGAATTCCCATTTTGGCACAAATTACACAGAAACAGGTGAAACCTAACTCTCCTCCCATCCATGCTTTGTCAATCCCTGAAATACTTTGGAAGAAAATGAGGAAAAGGTTTCTTCCACAGCAATGTCACCTGCTCATTTCAAAAGGGGAGAGTTTGGGCAGGGGATTGATGCTACAGCTCAAGTGCTGGAAGAGTCCAGTAGCCCCTGGGCTGCTCAAGGCCCCCCTGAAGCTCTGCCCAACACCGGTCCTGCTCTTTCCTACAAGGAGATGCAATCTGTCAAGTCTGCAGAAAGAAATTTGTTCTCATAAAACACGCAGCAGTACTTTTATGGTACGAGAGGAGAGACGTACAGCCAGGGTCTTGCTGCTCATCAGAAAAATGGCAGCTACCGTTTGTATGACTGTTGCTTTCTTTCTTTCTTTTTTTTTTTTTTACCTTTAAGATTAAAAACCTCCTGAAGAAGGCTTACAAGGTTTATGGCAGAGGTATATAAGAAGCGAATTAAAATTCCATAAATATATTTGCTGGCTAAAATTTATATATCCTGTATTCCTCGGGTATCTAATTAGACCCAAGAAGAAAATAGCCCTGCAAAGGATAGGCGTTTTGTTCAAATAATTTTTAAAAATTGAGCTAAATAATAGCCATTTTATACTGCACACAATATAATTGTTCTTCTTGTATTGGGGAGCAGTTATAAATTATCTGGTATCCCATTCAGTCTTGTTGCCACGCCGAGTACCAAACAATTGTGAATGTAGTTACTGGGCACGTAAATTCACGGCTTTCTGACAGCTATACCGTTATTGCTGCTGCTAACTAACCTTCTGCATAAAAAATGCAATCCCTAGGAAAGAAGGAGCATTTATCTAAGTGCTGACATTGAAACATTCTGAATAACTCTTTGAATCATTTGTACTATTATGGGTAGAAAATGTAATTATTGTAATCAGCCTTGAGTCTGAGGCCATGT
>VXBW01008039.1:1357440-1472418 GCA_013400375.1 Thinocorus orbignyianus | reverse complement strand
AAAAAAAAAAAAAAAGGAGAGGGAGAGAGGGGGGAGAAACCAGATCTGAACAACGAAAATGAACCTTGATAATGGAGCAGCCTTGAATTCCACTTCATTTATCACACTAATGGATGTCAAGATGACCTCAATCAAACATTTTGTTTTCCAGTTTTAAGCAATGGGAAATGCTATCTTTTTTTTTTGTTTTCTTTTCTGGAAAAAAAAAAAAAAAAAGAAAGTTATTTAAATTGTTCCTCATAATTACTTTAGAGTAGAAGGTCAAAGTCAATATGAAATAATATCCACCAACCTTTTGATGAGACTAGTCTAGGCTCTTTACTGACACAGTTCACACATCTCTATAATCCTAGTGCAAGCTTTGTGCTTCTCCTTCCCTGTTCCTTATGTTTTTATACTTAAATAGAAATCACATCTCTTGGTGTTTTTATTAGGTCTCATTTGGAGTCCCAGTAATATTTCACCTAATATTTTTAAGTAAATGATCAGGTAGTTTAAACACTATCTCCATGACTAGCATATTTCAGGACAGGATATAGCTGTAAAAAAAGATACAGAAATCCAATTAAAAGAAGTTTATGACAACAGCAGTTCATTAAAATGTCTTAATTCACCTAGGCCAATCTCATGAAGAACGTTGCGTGGGACCTGAGAATATTTTAGTTCATTTATATCTCTGTGATGGACAAAAGCATCCAAATGCCAACAGTTCTGCCCCCCATGACTGGTAAAACTGTTGGCTGGATCCAAATTCAGCCAGGGCCCAGAGCTGCCCCTGGTGGCTAGTCTTCTCAGTCAAACAACTTCTGGATGTTGGGTGAAAGTGTCTATCTCGCCCTCAGAAAAGGGGTTACAAGATGGAGATTTTTTTTATACCTCTGTGCAGTATAGTCCATAACCTGCACCAGTGCCAGCTGTAACAGTTGAAAGAGCTTCATGAATGTATTTTAACTCATTTAATCAGGCAGCACAGTCTTCCTGTAGATCCAGTGTCCTGAGTCATCAAGAACCTGTTTTGTAGGTTTCCAAACATGACCACAAGCTGTAGAAATTTGAATTGTTTAGAAGCTATGAATGAATTATTTCACTGAACACTAACAGTTTTATTTAAAAAAAAAAAAAAAAAAAGAAAAGAAAAAAAAGGAAAAAAAATATACCAGTCTAAGGAGGAAATTAAGGGGGAATTATCCATAAGCATTCACAGAATCACAGAATCATCATGTTTGGAAAGGACCTCTGAGATCATCGAGTCCAACCATACACACACAAACCCCCCCTACAATCTCGGCCTGAAGTGCCACCTCCAGGGATGGTGACTCCACCACCTCCTTGGCCAGGCTGTTCTAGTGCCTCACCACTCTTTCAGTAAAGTAATTCTAATCTAAACCTCCTCTGCCACAACTTCAGACCATTTCCTCCGGTCCTGTCATTATTCACTTGGGAGAAGAGGCCAGCAACCACCTCTCTACAACCTCCTTTTCAGGTAGCTGTAGAGGGCAATGAGGTCTCCCCTCAGCCTCCTCTTCTCCAAACTAAACATGCCCAACTCCCTCAGCCTCTCATCATATGACTTGTTCTCTAGACCCCTCACCAGCTTGGTAGCTCTCCTCTGGACACGCTCTGGCACTTCAATGTTCTTCTTGTAGTGAGGAGCCCAGAAGTGAACACAGTACTGGAGGTGAGGCCTCACCAGTGCCTCACAGAGGCACAATCACTTTCCTAATTCACTGGCCACCTACCTAGTTGTGGCAGGTACAAGCTTGTCCCTCTTGTAGTCTTTTCCGTCCGTGGGGGACGAGACATATGTGGCTTCACTTCTGTAGGTGCAGAACAGTTTTCCACATGCATCTGCAGGAGGTCTCTTTTTTGTAATTTTTAACCATACTTCCAACATACAAATGTCTTGGTGTGTTTACACAATGGTCAGAGAAGGAAGATACATGCCCTAAAAGAAGACAGTGTTAGAAGGTGCAGGTCTCAGTTTTGAGTCACACTTGCAGGTTATGCAAATCCTGGATTTGGACACAAGAAGTAGCCCTAAACCCAGGTGTATGGATTTAAGGGATCTTCATGCTCTCTTGCACCATGTAAATGGTATGTTTTCTGTTCTCTAATACAAGATTATTTCCGTCTTTTCTACTTTTAACAGGATAATAATGATCTCTGTCACCATTTTACAGTGCAGCTTGTAACACTATAAGAATATCTTGATTTTTAATTCTGGAACTTTAGTGTGCTTACATTATGTCTTTGGACAGCACTCACAAAAATACCAAGATCTATTTAATAGACAGCCTGCTTATTTAGGAAAAAATACGATGCAGTAAATGATTTGTAAAAAATTTGCAATGAACCCCCTGTCCCAGTAACAGTATCATATGACAGACTGCCACAGGCCTTTGCTCACTTATGTGTGAAGCTCTTGGAGCGGTCTGTGCCAAATAAATTTCTTTGAAACAGTCAGAAATCATCCATATGGTAAAACACCATCTCGCCTTTCTTCATCAATAAGTCAGTATTTAGAAAAATACTTTGAAAAAAAAGTGAACCATGTTGGTCCACATAAGGGACCCTCCTGCAGAAGGGCAGAGACCAGCTTGCCCAAGTGCCCTGCCCTCTCCAGCTGGGCAGAAAGTAGTCGTGTGGCAGAAAAGAGCAGGAGCAAACGGGTGAGACGAGGAAAGGTGTACAATGCTTAAAAGTACATTTAAAGAGAGACAGGGCAAAGACCTCAGTTTCTTTTCCAGGAGTAATATCACACTGCATAGTCACCTCAGGCTAAAAGAGAGACCAGTGACTCATAATAGGAAAAAAAAAAAAAGTGTGAACATTTTTAAGTTAAGCTTTTAAGAATAAATAAATCTGTAGAATGCAACATAAATCAGCTGCCTCTTTTCCCCACCCCCAGACAATCGCTAAAACGATTGGAAACATTTGGGTCTGAAAAAAAAAAGGGAAAGCTATAAGTGCTTTTTCTTTCTTTTTTTTTTGCCAAATCATGCAGAAGATGCTGGCAGCTGCAAAGATTCAATTATACACAATGCAAAAAATAATTTAAAAAAATAATGGCACTTGAAAAAAAATTGCCTCTCCAGAAATTGCGTGGAACAATAAATCTGTTAATTAGCTAATTAATATTCAATTGGGGTCAGTGGGCTTAATAGAACCTTTTTCTGAGACCCAAGAAATTTTCCAATCACAATGTTAAGTCTGCCCACTTTCATTATCATCTAAGTGCAGGCAGCCCTTATCTGGCCGCCAGGCGCCCAGGAACAATGCAGCACCATTATCATCTCAGCGCAGTGGGTGCGGGTACCACAGTCGGATGTTGCAGGCTGTGAAGTAAAAATGCTTGAGCATTTAGGGTAATTGATATATGGGTTCTGCTGTATTGTTTAGGGCTGTTTGTTTGCTCTACTGGTATTTAAGGCAGCGGAGCATCAGAAGACTGATTTTCATTGGTTGCCATTTTTTATTTTTTTTTACAAAATTGATGACAAGTTGTCAGTGTGGGACCCGGACCAATAGCATCCAGCAAGCCCTCCCCATGGCACAAGGGCTGCTGCCGGCTGGGTGTGCGTGGAGGTGCCAGGGCAGCACACTCCCCGTGCCTTCCGCTGGACCCTGTCCGGTGGAGATGATGCTGTGGTAATGCTCATCTCTGTAGGGTGGCATTTAAATAGCATCACTAGAAAGAAGGACACATTCAAAC
Source organism: Thinocorus orbignyianus (assembly GCA_013400375.1). Taxonomy (NCBI): domain Eukaryota; kingdom Metazoa; phylum Chordata; class Aves; order Ciconiiformes; family Thinocoridae; genus Thinocorus; species Thinocorus orbignyianus. The sequence continues at coordinate 1,468,706 of VXBW01008039.1, read as the reverse complement.
CAGTGTCATTATAAAAAGGGCAAAACAAAAGATCTATGTTATTAACGGTTGTAGCTGCTTATATTTATTCTTCCAAGGGACTGCTGTTTCCTGCTGTGAGACCTGCTATCTGTTTCTTCCCTTGATATCAAAGTATGGAAGAGGGAGTTGTTCAGTTTGGGACCCCCTGCTGCCCTCCAGGTTAAGACAAATCTGCAGATTACAGCTTTTGGAATTTACTGGACTGAATACCGTTGTTTATGGTATTCCACGACATTTCATAAAAGAGTTTGTGACTGAAATTACATCTGTTGTTTAGCTGGTAGTAAATCCTCCAGGTTAGCTTGGAAAGGCCATCTAGGTCCAAGCAGTTTGACACAGACTCCTTAAATCACTGCCCCAGGTCCCTGACATCTACTATACTCTTCTGATGATTAGGTTGTAAATGAAAAATAGAGTTGGCGCTAACTTTACAGAACAGGCACATGATCTATAGGACCTACCTGCCCCTCCACTTCACTGAGCTTCATCTCCACATGCTATCGCAACTGACACCGAGGAGAGTAAAAGTTGCCTGAATATTTCGCAGTTGCCTAATTCAACTGCTAAAAGTTTTTCCAGAAACTTCTCCATCAAGGAGCAATTCTTCTTTTCCTGCTTTGCACAGCTCCCCCACCATCCCTAGATTTGTCTGGGAGAGGATCTTGGAAAGCTGACAAAGACGGAAAGAGGTTTTTCACTGGAAATTCGGAGATCAGGAAATCTGTTAGTCCTTTTTTCTCCCCTTCCCTTTCTTGCAAAGGACCCCTGTTGCTGATATTCAGGGCAGAATATAATTAAGTGAAAAGAAAAATTAAGAATTTTGCAAGTATTTCCCAGGTGATGTGCATGTCAGTTATTTGTGTACTTGAAACTAGAGCCTGCTAGTTATGGATGGCCTATCCCTGAATCTGCTGAAAAAGAACATTTCAGGTGATTTCTTGCCAGGGAAGCTCTAGGTTAAATGATTTACAAGTGCTGGCCTTTTGTGATGGAGGCTCCTCTGCCTGGTCCATCCCAAGTTAGTTTTCTCCTGGCACTGTTAGGAGGACGCAGGTGCTTTTTGGGCAGGGAGATTTCCGGAGGAGACGAGAAGGTGCTGTACATGGGGGGCACCTCCAAGCCATCAGCCAGATGCTTCTATTTTCACTTCAGTCTTCACTGTGGTTTTTCCAGTTAGCTTTTTCTGCCTGACATCACAGGGCTCACAGACTTTATTTCAGGGGCATGGGCTGGGGAGGGGGAAATACTATTTTTTTTCTTTCTCCTTCAACTTTCTTGCAAGTCACTGGACTTTTATATTTATTTCCCGGGTAGCCTATGTGCAATTACTCTGATTAGATCCCACTCGCCACCTCTCTGCTATAGTGCACACATACCCTAAACCTTAAAAGGAAAATAAAAGCTGCTATTTCCTATTTTCATAAATGAAAAGATGTTTCAAGTATTGGGAGACACTGAAAGAAATTCTGCAGTTTGAAGATACTTCAACTTAACTACTAATTGCAGAGGACCAGTGGGCGTAATTTTGGCACTATATTAGCTTTGCCACTCCATGAATAATTTGCATACAAAATGCTTTATTTTGGCAATCTATTAAAGAGCTATACAGTATTTGTGGCTTATCGCATTCACGCAGGAAGCAGGATCCTTGGCCATCTCGTTAAATTCTGTTGATGCATAACAATTTAAAGCATGGCACAAGCTGGTATGACATTTAAAGATGCCTTCACTTAATTATATTACACAAATATTGGGTTGTTTATCCTTGGGAATAAAGTCTTTTTGAAGTCAAAGTTGGCATGCGTATAAAGGAGTAAATTTTAACTGATCCCTCAAGTGGGCCTCCTAGCTGCAAATTGGGGTTCTTGCATTTTTTAAATTATTTGTGATAAGAAGCATTACACTTTGAATACAGCCACTGGAGTTTCTTTGGTACTCCCCCCCTTCTTCTTCTCTAATGAAAAATACGCTCTTTAGCAATAAATCATCACATGAAACTGGAGGGGTAAATGTGGGCTGGGGGGATAAAAGGGACAAACGGTGGCGGTTGTAGCAGTTCGTGGCTGCAAAAAATCCTCACTTTTGTCTTCAACAGGAGGAAAAAGTAACTTAACAGTGTCTATAAACTGCCTGCACAGAAGCAGTGGGGAAAGGAGGGTAACAGAAAAATTGATGCTTTTTTTTATATCCCCAGGAGGATAATCAGCATGAAGCAAACACTGGAGCTTGAGTTTCTCTGTAGATGATAAACTGAAAGGCTGCAAATCTAAAATTCACATTGTTCACTTTAGTGGGGTGATCAAATTTTCTTCCACGGTAGAGATCCTTTTAAACATATCACACACAGAAGCTGAAGGACAGAAGACTATGAAGGAGCTGGAAGTGAGGTCTCCATCCCAGTAAAAGCCATGTATGGGGATATCCTAGATGAGGATGAAAATGAAACCATCCATTTACCAGTGTTGGGAAGAAAGTGTGAGAAAGTGTGATCATTTTGCTCTGTAGAGGATATTAATAATAGAGAATAGATCAAATTTTGGCTCACTGGACAGTAAAAGGGACGATCAATATGTGATGAAAACCCTTGACTGAAGCAGGAGTTTTCTTCCATTTCCTGCTCCACTTTGATCGGGGAAAGAAAAGGGTAGGGGTGTAGAAATAAAAATACAATAAAAATCCTAAACAAAGAAAAAAAATCCCAAACTGGAAACCAGTCCTACCTAACCTTACTTGTAAATAAACAATATGACATCCAGGTATGGACAGACCATCACTTAGACAATCCCTGCACATCAGTTGAGCTGCATTTAACAGCCTTGTGTCCCTTTCTAAGCTTATTTTAGAAACAAAACGTGGTGGTTTGAAATGCCTTTATATTGTTATGTAATCAGAAACATTCCATTAACCCAATGCTTGTATAATGTAGGAAGAATATATGGTATTTAATTCTCACCAACAACAGTCATCCAGAAAGCATTCGCTAAACACAGTTTGGAGTGCTTGTCTGGGTAGTTATAGCTGATATTTGTCTCCTCTGCTTCAGTCAAGATATTAACTCCTATAGAAAAACTAACTTTGTATCTTATTTCTTAGTATATTCATTCAGCTATTTAGAGGGATTTTTAAAAACTGCTGTATATATATATATATAAATTTTATTTCTGTAGTTTCTCTAATTCAGCCACAGTTCTGCTGGCTGCGGATCTGAGCTGTTGTTCACTCAGGAACTTCTTTGCCCCTAAAGATAAAGTCTCAAAGAATGGAAAAGAAGAGCTGATCCTGGCATGGTGGCCTCATCTTTTTCTTACTTGTACTTTGCAAAGCTGCATTGCTCTAAACAGGGAACTTGAAATACAATGCAGGCCAGGGGGAACTAGTACCACTGCACCAGAGGCAGAGCTGCTCCTTCCACTCAAGGAGAAGCTGAGTTGGGTCCTCAACTACTTTTGGCTTTGTTGTTTTCCCTACCTCCCGCTCCTAATTAATTAACTAATGAGGTCATATGAAGTAATTTTATATATCATAGACTATTGATAAAATCAGCGTTAAGTATATTAACAATTAGGAAAGTAAGAGGATGTTAGGAATCCTTGCGTCCAATTAAGTACTATGATTTAAATTACTGTCTTCCTATTATCCTCCACTTCAATCTATAAACTGTCCCTTATTGATGATGGATGTGCACAGATAAACTCCTGGAGAATCTACACCATGTCTTGGGCCATCTGCCAGTGCAGTGGGGTGGATCTGTGCACGGACATTTCATCCTGAGCCCCAGGCAGCCAGTAAGCCAGACTGAGGCACTTGAATGTCTTCAAATACTCTCAGGCCTCCTTAGTCTAAATCCCACTGAGTTTTGGTAAGATTTTCACAGCCCAAGCTTCATCCTTAGATCACCACAGCTTTGTGAGCACTGGTACATATGACCACTGCCAATCCCCATGGCCAAACAAATGGGGACACGTTCCCGAAATGGGCAGATGTGGAGAAATGTCCATGTCCTGCTGCTGTCCCCAGGTGGTACAGCCCCACCAAGATGGCCTGAAACAGCCAGCATGGGACTGCCCTGGGGTGATCTGTGAATTACCTAAGTGTATCAACAGCATTTAAAATCTGACCATAAAGATTTGGTCCTCAACGTGTTGTGGTGCCTGCCCTTAACCAGTGAAGGCATTTCCAGTGACTGGGGTCCAGGTGAGCAACTTCCACTGGTGTTATTTTTTATCAGGAGCTGGACATTACCTAACTATAAGCATCTGCACCAAAGGTTCAAGTTACTGCCTGAAAGTATTTGAGTATCTTCAACCACTCATCTTCCCTATAGACTGTCAGAGGATCAACCAGCTCCTAAAAGGAAGAGGTACTAATTTTCAGTCCTTCTAAGCCAAAACCCAAAAAATCTAAGCTCCACACAGGGATATTATTATGGATCAGAGAGAAAAAGTCTGCCTAAAGCTGCGTAGCAATGTATTGAGATCTTCCCCTGAAACTACTTCTGGCACAATTAAACAGCGTTACTATCTGCCCCGGCAAACAGCATATTCTTTACTGTTTCTAGCAAGTGCAGCCCTAATATTTCTCCTACAATTTCTATTCATTGTGAGATTTGGTTGAATAAATTTTAGCTTCATAAAAAACATCTCGCAGAGTTAATGGACCAGCAGCAAGGCTGCTGAGCTCCAAGCTGCACCAGCAACGCCAGTGACTCCTGTGGAATTACTTGCAGGTGCAGGTACTTGGCAGTGCCTGGGGCTTGCCAAATGCAGGCAGCCATGACTGGCATAAAAAGTTTGGACAGTGCATTAGGAAAAATTGGGCACACTGCAAAGCCACAGCTTGCAGATCTCCTGCCCCCACTGGGCAGCAGTTCCACCAGCTATGTGTCTGCAATCAAAAGAAGTGCCTCGTGATGTAGTTGTAACCCCCTGAAAATCAGACTGTGGCACAACATGATGGTCTGCTGCACCGCCTAAGGACAGAATGAGGAAAGCAAAGAAAACCTACAGCATCAGCTCATAATCATTAATGACTCCTTGGAGGGTTTTTTTTGTTCTTTTCTTTTCTCTATCTTTTTTCTTCTTTTTATCTTGTTTTGGTTTGGTTTGGTTTTTTTGGTTTTTTTTTTGTTTTGATCACTTCATGTAAAATTGGGAGTACCGATTTTTGTAGCTGCATCAATTTTTAGTTGTAAGAAGTTTAGAAACACAAAATGTAAGCACTGTAGCTATTTGTCGCTGATGTGTGAGTCTACAATCCCAGCCCCCAGAGGGGACCACACTTAGCTAAAAGGAAGGTACCCGGTCTTTTCAGGTTCTTAAGAGCAGTCATGTATGGCACACCTGCACCATGCGAGTGCAAGCCTTGGTCCTTGTGGGATCATCTAACCGCCTTTTCTTCATGCAGTTTTCAAATTGTAACTGTGTACGTGAGAAGAATCACAGGCTCCAGAGTCAACTGTCTCAGTGGCTGGGACCAGCGCTGAAGGGATGGGGTAGGACAGGTGGGAGGTGCTGAGCGGGAAGGCGAGGCAGGGCAGATGAGCACAAGGTGACTGACAGATCACGCAGTCTGATCTTGTGCTCTTTTAATTTCAGTGGATGATGCCTGATTTGCAGGCAGAATTTGGGCCTTTGGGCTAATTTTACTTAATCTTACAAGATCTCCTGAGAGATTTTTAATGGGAACTCAGTATTAACTGTCCCTACAGCCGCACATCCAAAGATTATTTAAACTAGAATGTCTTCTCAGCCTTTATCATTGACAATCATAAGCTATCATTTCTACCCTCTTGCCAAGCCCTTGATTCTTCCTTCATCCCTATGCTGTTACAGCTGCAGTGTCTCTCTTTGAGGCCATCTCCTCCTCTTACAATTTCTGAGCGGGACTTTCTACAGCAGGACATACTCATGTTGCCCTTCCTCTTCTTGTTTGTGGGAATCATCTATACTCTGGTGCCCAGAGGCCACAATCAAGCTCTAAGCATATAAAATGGGGACCACAACTGAAGTCCTGGTAGCAACTATGGAGCCCAACCAACCAGAAAAAAAAGGCACAGAGAGGTCAAATGACTGTAAAGACACACGGAAAGTAAGTGACTGCTCCAGAAATAACAAGAGCCCTGTGACCTCGGAAAACATTCTGCCCTCTTATCTGCCTGTCTTCTGCTGACTAGTCCTCCCTGGAAGTTCAGAGCTGCAGAAGGATGCATGTGCTGTATGGAGTTGAGCTGCCCATGAGAAGAAGCGTTTGAGTAACATCTGAGAGGAGACACACATGCCTTCAAAGGCACAGGGCTTCACTTCTGTAAACCACCTTGGTGGTAACAGATGACTGCAAACACGTATCAGTTTATATTCTTCTAGTTTGCTTTCAGCTCCATCATTTTTGAGGGAAGAGTTCCTCCAGGACCTGTGTCCTGGTTTCCAGCAGGGAGGGGTTGATTCTCCCCTGGCTCTACCAGGGACAGCCAACCAACCTCATGTCAGCCAGGCCCAGGGGGCAGCAAGGAGGTGGCTGGGAAGGGGCGGGGCCACAACCGGAAGTGGGCGTGGCGACATCACGGTGTTGGCGTATATCTGGGCGAGCGGCGGAGGAGTGCGGCTTGGTGGCGTCAGTAGCAGCTGGGGTGCAGTAGGTGTCGTGCCCGTGTTTGTCTCCTCCATCCGTGTTGCTGTTTCCCTGCAGTACCTGTTGTTCTGGTAAGCAGTTTTTGTCTCAACCCGCGAGTCTGTCTTTTCCTTCCCACCCTCTCCCCACCGCGTCAGAGCCGCCGGGCTGCCACGTGGCGCTGTTGTTGCCGCCGAGGCCAAACCAGCACAGCCTGGTCGGAGCTTTATGGTCTGTGCCTGTGTGCACTGTCAGGTATGTGCGTGAGAAGGGTTTTATCCCTGGTATTTAGCAGTTCCTCACATGACAGAAACCTGCGGTACTCTCTTTGCTAGTTCTGATGCCTCACACTCTACACATATGTAGGCTGTTTAGTTATCACACTGAAACGTGCTCGGGTATTAGCTCGTTGTTCACATGTACCAAGTGTCACCTCTGAGCAATATGGTCTGCAGCACCTGTGTTGGCATTGCTTGCAGTAAACGACAGCATTTCATACAAGTGCTGAATTACATCCCGAATGGATGTAATTGTAACCAAGATGTCTCTACTGACTTGCAGTTTTCAAGCCCTGCTTTGCTGCCTTCTTACCCACCAGTGCAGTCATATGATGGACTTCATGAGACTGGCTGGAGCACAGCTTAGTCAGAAATCAGTATGATTTATGTTTTTATTTCTCCTGACATGGTGGGTATCAGTCACAGTCGCAGGACCTTAACTCCTCTTTGATTAGCTCTTAGTGTTGGCCTGTCCTACTCATCCAAAGTACAGTTTAGTATGTGGTATGTTACAGTTGAAAAGTTGTTATTTAAATACCTCATTTATGTGGTTTGGTATAAAGTCTACGCAATAAATTGAAAAGCATAAATAATAGGGAGATTCTCCATAATACACACTCATTTCCTGATGTTTTTATCACATATGTAATGTGAAGTACCATTACCAGTTGCTTCACCATCATCAACACTGAGAATTAAAAGTAACTAATATATAAAATGCTATTATGCGATATCTGCATTTCCTTCTTGTATCTTAGTTATCTCCATTACCAGAAATGCCACTCTCCAGTCTACCAGCACCATCCACCAGTGAAATGTGCAGTGAGTGTTTTGTGACATGTTCCCATATAGCGTGGAACAGGGTTTAGCACTAGCTGGGAGGGAGGCAAATGGTAGAACGTGCTTGCTAATAAGGCTGTAAAGAGTACGGAGGGGAGGGGGTTCTGCTGTTGCTTTTACAATAAATAAGATCGCCAACATATATAAGTTTTGATGATGTCCCACAAAACTAGAATCTCTCAAGTCTAATGAGAAGTGCATAACTCTTGCGCCATTACAAGGCAAACGTAGAGGCTGACACTGATGAAACAAGGTGGATCTTTCCTTACACCAGCTATTTGACAGTTGTGACAAATTGTCTTCTGCCATGAGTTCCTACTAGAGGCTCAGTTGTTGGTACAGAGGGCAGGGTCAGCGGTATAAACTTTCAGAGCTTCAAAAAAAATCCCAACCACAAGGTGTTTCTATAAAGCACACATTTCTGGCCTACTTGAATCCAGCTGTGTGACTTTCAGGTCAGGAAGAGGAATTACAATACAATCTTCACTAACTTTTGATTCTCCACAAAAGGTCTTAACAAAATTGGATGAGTTTTATGAATATGTTAGCAGGGTGTAGAATAACTCTTTGCTTGCCTTCTTCTCACTGAACTGGTAGGTAGCCTTTCTAGTGTGAATAGAGCTCCTTTTTTTTGTAATGAAAGACTTAGGAAAATATAATAAATGAATGAAAAGAGAAGCACAGTAAGTTCTGCATCTTTTCATTGATCTGTTATTTTTAGTAAATCACATGTAAACATAACACAAAATCCTTGAAATATGATGTGACAAAAATAATCAGAAATCAAGCTCAACCTGAAAATTAAAGGCATCATCTCACAGTTCATGCAAGAAAGAATATATTTTGGATGGTCTAGTTAGCATATTGCAATCTATTTAGCAATGTAGTTAGCATATCACTGCATCTTGCACAGTGCTGTGCTCCTTATTAATCTGCAATACGTTTATTTGTCTGCTCTGTACTTCAGATCTTCCAGATGTGCTATGTCATTTCCTCAGATTTCATCCAGAGTTTACCATCTACTTGCCTGCTGCTGCAACTTCTGCAACACCTGCACTTACCCAAGGTAGGGGCACAGGAGATGGGTGTTAGGAGGGCAGTTCAACATCCAGTGTGAACATGTGAAGCAAAAATTAATTATAGCATATACTATATGTGATAGAAATGAGTTACTGCCTAATTATGTCTCTTGTTTCCATTCAGTTGAATTAACGTTTGTTGTGAGCCCTTGGGAAGCCAGACACACTTTAAACTTGTAATGAGTACTATCATTATTGCTTTTGACAGTCATTGAAGTATAATTATCTGATCATCTATTTTAAAAAAAAATCAAAACTTGTTATATATGAGTTCTGAGCTGGCAAATAACAGAACAGTCACCTTAGAAGCTCAACTGCTCAGCTGTTTTCTGTAGCAGCACTGCCACCTACTGGAAAAACAGAAGTTATACTTCCAAATTTTTCATCTTGAGATGAAAGAAACTTTTCAAGAGCAAGAGGTTAAGTACAAAAGCCAAAACCCTCTTAAATTGAAGGGGTTAGGAGTTGCTGAGATACCTGGTTTCAGTGTTAGAAGTGGCTGCACAGCTTTGGTATCAAAGGATTTTGCTGAGGAACAAGAATGGGTGTGATGTTTGGAGTGTTGTGGGCTACTCCTACCAAAGGAGATGGTGAGAACAACTATGTGCTTCAGCAGTTTGGTGTTTCTTTACAAACATAAGTTCCCTAAACACATCATGAATTTCCCACCAAGAAATGGTGCACTATTACTTTACTTAATGCCCTCAGCAGTCAGTAACCCAGAAACCCAGATACTTTCAGATTACGAGATTTTAGCAGTAAAGAGGTTTGTGTTGCAGCTTTCATCTGAAAGGATACAGTATTGTAATTTTTTGTCTGCAGTGATTGTCAGTGTTGCTCATCTTACCAGCTTACTAAGCAGTGGTTCTGGCTGCCACTGACCTCAAAACACACCTTCCCTGTCTCTGGGTGCTCCATTAGTTTTGTTACTCAGATTTTACATTTGCCTATCTCCCCAGCTGTCCTCTGCCGAAATGCCAGCTTTTCCACCAATTAGCTTGGACCTCTGGCTGATATGTGTGACCTTCAGCTTGAAGAGAAACTCTAGTGAGAGCCCAGGCTCAGTTTCTCATACCGAGTCCAAGACCCAGCCAAAGCTGTGGGTCTGCCCACAGTGGAAGGGAACTCTTCTCCCTGCCTCAGCTCCCTCTTGCAGAAAGAGTGCGAGGTGGGAGATGGACACCCATGCTCCATTTGGGTCTGCCCTTCCTCAGGAGACAGACCAGGTGAAGCATATAGCTGCTCAATGGCATCACCTCAAAAGCAGGGCTGAGATCCCTCTCCAGGCCCAGCTATTTCAAGCCTTTTCTGTCTGCATGGTGACGGGGCTGTGGGAAGGCTGTTCTGGTTTCAGTGAATCAGTTTCTTACTGCTTCCTCAAATTATAGAATTGTGTTCAACTACAAAAGATGAAGTCCTCCTTGACTTGCACTTACCAGGTAACCTGTGAGACTACTCACCCACCCCACCCCACAAATGACAATGCAATTCTAATTACTTCCAAATTTACCAGGCTTTGGTTTCAGGTTATTTTCCCATTTCCAGTCAAAACCAAGTTGGTTTCTTACCCAAATCACTCTTACAATTACTGTCTCTCTGCTTGGGAGAAGCTATATCTGAACTATACAAGGTTTATTATCCACACTCTACTGTGATGGCAACCCATTACTCCCACACCTGCCTCAGCTGGTCCCATTCCTGTCTCCATGGTGCTGGAATACGGGTACACTGGCTGCTTGGTCAGCCAGCCACACACAGCTCCAGCTGAACGGTTCCCCCTCCCACCATGCTCCGTATGCTGCAGGGATGGGGACCTCATAAGCGTCCAGAAATCACACAGCCTTTCATTAATAGGTTGGATTCAAATTTTTGTGTGTGTGTCTGTGATGCATGCAAGACATCAGAGCTGCTGCAGAGGAAGCTGCTAGCACTCAGTTGCCCAGACTGCTCATTTCTTATACTGCATCGTGGCAAACTGCTTTCTCAAATAACACTGTGGATAGTAGACTGTGGAAAGTGGCACCTACTTTTTTGACCATGGTCAAAGCAAAAGTCATGTCTTGTCTGTTGGGGATTTTCCTTTTATTAGAAGCACCTAATGTCCTCTGCAAGATTTTCATATCACATTTTGTCAAAGACTAGCTAAAATTTTTGTAACTTCAGACTGTCCTTCCTTTTTAAAATCATGAAATAGCATGAGAGTTTTATTTGCTTCTAAATAAATTCAGTATAACCACTTGATACTGGTGCCAATACCTGTGAAGAATCCTTTCCCAACCTACAAGAACTCTGTAAATTTTTGAGTTTTCTCTTAGACAAGAAAACTTTTCCTGTGACACTGCAGTATATGCATGTGCCAAGATGTTTACTTGGCAGCCTCTTCCTACAAATGGACCACTGAAGGATGGAGGAAAGGACATTTGCATGTCTGCAAACAGAAGAGAGGTAACAGACTTTTTTCCCTCCCTGAACAAATTTATTCCCTTCAGCCGCCAATACTTTTCTCTCATGCTTAGGGCAATGTTTGATATTAGCTTCCCAACAAGCCTATCTGGAGAGAACATCAGCAATGTGGTGTTTTTACCCATGACAAATTCCAAACCCAAATTGCTTCCTATTTCCTAAGCATTCAGATGGACATCTACCAAGATTCCTCAGTCATGAGCTTCTGCAAGAAGCATAGTTTGAACTGGCCTCGTAAATAGGGACAGGAATACCCATGACACCAAAAAATTACTTCCAAAGAGCTCACATTTTTCTAGCAAGCTGCTATCCTCCTGGTTCCTCTGTATTGAGTAGCCAAAAGTGGCCTCAAAGCAAAAATGCTAACTAGAATGATCTTCAGCTCTGAAAATACGACAACTTGTGCTGCTGACCATTGCAATCCTCCTTTTTCTTACCTCCCACGTTTATGAAGTACTGCCAAACCTACAAACCCATTTTCTGTAATAGCAACAGAACGTCACCACATTCACTTTTCTGTGTGTCTCAGGGACAGGACCGCTTAACTGCTTACCTTTCCATCATGTGTATTCTGTACAGGATGGTGCTGAAACATAGTGCTTCAATCACAGTATTATCCCCATCCTCCTCTTCCTCAGCTCCTCTGCAGTTACCACTACTTCAGATCATTCTCATCAGAACTAGATACATACTCATTCACCCTGGCCCAAAAAGTATTAAGCAATACAACCGGTTCTCTTTTCATTAGCCAGTCGCCTGTTACAGGAAGCGACGTGAGAGCTGGGCTCAGCAGAAACCCTCTGGGCACCAAAAATAGCTTCCTATGGGAACTAAGGCTCGTGCTTCTGGTCTGTGAGCTCAGATGGACTCCCGAGGCGCAGCAGTCAGGCAGATGTGAGAGGCACAAAGAGCATTTATAGAGACACAGGCACAGATTTTCTAACCAACACTGCCTCACAGGCACCCTGCAAGTGGGTGTCGCTGTAGCACACACCACACTGCAGGGCTGAAACCCAAAAGACTCTTCTGGCAATTGCATCATTCCCCAGCTGATACTAATATGAGTGGAGTACAGGTACCTCAAAAACCAGTGGGGCCTCTATGCAGTAGGTGACGATTTGTCCCAGTCTACACAATCTTTTTTCTTTTTCTTTTGTTTAATTTTTTTAGCAAACACTGTAGATGTATCTGTTTTAGTAAAAAATGACCAGTTCCTCCATGAAATACCGCTCTTTGCCTTTAGTCATATGAAAACATACCAGCCTATGAGGGACATGCTGGTTGGCAGGATGAGCCTACAAAGCAGTTGATTTTCACAGAAGTTCCTTCTCTCTTGCCTGGTGTACAGTAATCTCTTTCACTAGAAGCAAAGACCCTGAAAGCTGTATAACAGACCTCCTTCCAGATATTTCAACCTGAAGCTGTGTTCTCCACATCATGGTATTAGTTGTACTCAAGTTAGTTCAGCATTATGACTGGATCAAACCACATGTCAACAGCTTGCACCAATCCAATGACTTAAGTGTTTTTGCTGACAGTGCCATCTCTGTAATACGACCAGAGATGGGTCAGTCATATTTGCTCACAGGAATTGCCTTTTCTGTTTGTTTCGCCAGACTTTAATTTGTTGAGCTCACCAGGGGAGCTCTTCTCCAATTTTGAACTGTTTCACAAAGACAATTCCAAATCACCCATACTAACAGGGATTTTCCTATTTAATTTCTTTCTCAAGATAATTTTTAATTCTTTTTTTTTTCTGACTACTTTTTACCTGGCTTTCAGATGGTTTTCTAAATCTTCAGAGATCCAGAAAGCAAAACTTTATGAACCTCACCTGGTTTCGTATCTTGGTATTCTCTTCTGCACTTCTGAGTGAATTGATGTACTCCACAGACAGGGGTTTGTGTTGCTTCTTAGCTAGCGGCACTCATCTGAAGGGGTTTGTGTTGCTTCTTAGCTAGCGGCACTCATCTGACTCAATATTCACATCTACAGGATGCCCATCATCTTCTGGGGAGGGCACCCCCTGCCCCCTTTATTGTCAAAGAATGAAAATAGAGTGCGATCTATCACATCTGAGAGTAGACTTCCACCTATGATCAGGTGAATTATACCTTAAAAGTACCAATTTCACACTGATCAATACAAACATGTCTCAGGCATAAATGTGTATGTCCCAGGTATCTGAAGCTAGCAACATGAATCCACTTCTCCAGTCTCATTCTTACACAGCCCCCAGCTTTTCCATGGCCTTGGTCTCCCTGGCTTCCCACAGTGAAGGATGCTCCCTATAACTGGCAATGTGGACTCAAAATAATTTTCACCTTTTGAAAAGCGACAGTCCTGCTAGTCACACTATGTGAGGACAGTGCCTTTAGAGAGCACATTAGAAATGCTGATCCCACTTATACACCCAGGAGATAATCCCAGTCACCTCTGCACTGAAGTTCTGTTGATTTCAGTGGGAATTTACATGCACCCCAAGCATCCAGGGGCACCTCCTGGAGACAGTGGAGCTCATCATACATGTGCCTATAGCCACCAAAAGAGGCGGGCCTTGTGAGGTTGGCACCTTCCCCCATAGAGCATCTTCTCTAAGGAGGGCTTTGCGTCATAGTCAGCACAATAAATGCTCCCTAAATTATCTGTACTTGAGCCACAATGAAATCGATTCAGGGTGAAGAACTTTCATTTTCAAGTAAAGTGAAAGTTTTGCCTGGCAATGGATAAAATTATATTTTAACTGGCCCGAAAGGTGGCTGACATGTAGTAGAGAGGCCATGTTCTCTGGTTCCAACTGTACTAAATGCATCCTCCAGCTGAAAGAAAACAGTGATTATCAGAAAGTCAATTGTCATTCTGCCTCTTTAGAAAAATTCCCATTAAAGATAAAGCCAATTTTAATTAGATTAAGTATCCAATTACTGTAATTACATTTTTAAAAAATTCACATCATGAGGATGACCCTTTTAAAAAGGGTTACAAGAATAATTAGTGTATTCATATTAACCAAAATGTATTGGATAATATTTATACCCAGAAGGCAAAGTACATTACACATATTTCACCTTTGGGGAAAGCTTGCAAATGTTTTGGCAGTGGTATGAATATTTATAGGGAAGAGCGTGCTTTAGCAAGATTATATGAGAAAGCATTTATATGCTCACAAATTTTTACCCAAGGGTAAAGTATACATAAAATGTAGTGCAGAGATTATGGATATGCAAAGTATGATTTAAGCTGGGAATTTATATCAGTTTGTTTAATTAATTGATGCAGAATACTACTTCCTTTTTTTTTTTTTTTTTTTTTTTTTTTTTGTGACAGAAGGGCCCACAGAATTCAAGTCCGAGGTCTGAGTTTTCTTTCTGCTGATCAATGACAGCAAGAAAGATGCAGGGAAAGGGTCATCCCGCTGCAAGGCATCACCGTGTCCATAGGTTAAACCACCCACTTTAATGTGCCCCTGATCACACTGTAAGCTATGTCATCTGTTACCTGATGTTACCTTGTCAACTCACCGCGGAGTTGGGAATGAAGCAGGCAGCCTCTAGTCAACACCGCTCACTTAGGGGCAACTCCTTCAATTGTCAGTACGGGGAAGACTTGAAGGTATGCCAAATAGGCATACACGCAGAAAACAAGAAACCACGTCCTTGTTCCAGGCTACCCACAGAAGGCAAAGTGGATGGGACCCATTTTCACCACTTAGGTGCAGCACATACTGCAAGGAGGCTGGCTGTGCAAGCTCTGGTGCCGTGCACAAAATACTCACTGCAGACCAGTGAGTGCAACATTCCACAGTGGTTTTCTCAGCAAATACTGCTGGTGCAGCCTAACCATCAATTTTTGACTGCTCTGCAACTAATCAACAGTTTGGGGAACTGCCAAAGCATTACATTCCTCCTCAGAAAAAAGCTCTCCAGCTTCCCACTGGTGTTTGCATTTACCTCACAGCGCAGCATTTGGCCCTTTACTGCTCAGCAATACTCAGCAATGAGAAGCATGCTTGCAGCATGCACACAGACACCTTCCTAAGGTAGGTGAGAAGAACTGTGATGGCACAGCTTTTGGCAGATGGGCAGGCTCTTGAGTCATTTGTTAGTTTGATTAAGGAATTTGTTCCTAATTTACATTTATAGCTAAGATGATTGTTCGTTTTTACAGCAATTTATATGTGGCCAGTCAAGAATGAGCAGACAAAAAAAAAGACAGGCTTAAAATGATTCATTCAAGCTTCTTCACACTAATTTTTAATTCGCTGAATTACCAGCGATCAGACTGGAGCATTCATGCCTCTCCTGTTTTTCAAAATTATTGAATATTTTTTCCCATAATCCATATTTTGGTATCATTAAGCCATAGACTGGCTCATGCAGATCTTTACCTACACACGTGAAAAAGGTTCTAGATTGTGAAGACAACCCTTCCATTATGAAAAGAAAAAGTTACACTCAGTTATGAATACTTGTGCAAATGGATGGTGACTTCAGTGCTGATGTTGCCAGCATGGACAGTAGCATGAATGTGCACAATTTCCACAACTCGCACTGTCATTTCCTAGGTTTTGAGTTTTCTTGCAAAATGAAGTAGCCCAAGAACACCTTTAGGATAAAACAGGATAAAAACAAGGAAAAAAAATAAGTCTGATTCATACTGGATAAATTTCCTTTAAAAACTTTTTCAACATTGGTCCCACAATAAGAACTTGGGGAGGTTGGTAAGCACAGGACAGCAGAGAGGCAGGCAAGTGGGTGAATATCAGGGTTAAATAATTAGGAAGAAAATTAAATTAATGTCCAAGGTCCTTCTCCAGAAGTTCAAAATAAGTAATCTGCTGGAGATTGCTATCAATATCTGCTGAATATCTATTATATCGCTTGGACGGTATTTTGCTATGTGTTGCTTCTGAATACTATAAAGGCTGCACTTTTATCAGTTTGGAAACATAAATGAAACAAGGTATTTATGAATACTAGCAGTTACAAGGATGTCATTCCATGAAAATATCTCTTTTTATGTGATGGCAAACACAATTCAAAGCAATCTAAATACAGCGAAATCCACTTCAGGAGGCTGACCTTTCCGAGGCCCTGCAATTAGTGCATTTGTGGTACTTGGATCATGGTCTGAAAAACATATTCAGATCAGAATATATTTACAGTATTTTTCCTCTCCAGAAGGTAAAATAATCTAAAACATCCTCTTGATCTTAATTGTTAGGATGTTGTTTTCAATGGCTGTTTTGTACGATTAGAAATGGGTTCTATAACAAGCTGAACCAGAAGGATTTCATCTGTGACTTCGACAAAGGACTGGACCTGTCCTTTTTGTGAAGCCCAAGACTTGTACCATAGGCTTTCCCTGGAGTACTTCTGTATTTGGCTGTAGAAAAAAAAAAAAAAAAGAGCTTTATCAAGTCCTCCTTTTTTTAAAGCATAACCTTGATGACGGAAGACTTCACAGAGTCTTACATCTATTCATTCTCTGTGTATAATTCCAGTATTAAATTCCTTGTTTTGGCTTTGAGCTGCTGTAGGCTTCTTGAGTGGCCACGGACCAAGTACCACACTTAGGATCAGAAAGCTGGTGATTCCACATGAAATGCTGGTTGGAGAGTATCAGTCTACCCATTCTTCCTTGGCTTTGAACGGTGTGGGGAAAAATACTGAGAAAACTGCCCTAACCATTGATTCCTTTATTCCAGTGACCTTCCTAGGGACCAGGTAGGAGTGGAAAGGCAATCTGCTTCATCCAAACCTAACCACCAAGGAAAACTCCACATATTAAGTGTTTTGAATCAACTGCCTTGATGACACCCACAGCACCTAAAATAGTGAAACCACCCTTTGAAAGTTGCAGCTTGTATCTAAAAAGGCTCAGGTGGTGGTGATGCTGCTCGCCCAGTTGTTGTTTGGCCACTGGTGTTCTCCCTGTGGTCACGGAAGGTTGTTTTGCTTTTGGCTGATGCTTTGGGTAACTTCAGCATCCTCAGATGCTGAAGATGACTCCTAAGCAACTGCAAAATCTCACCACTGTACTATGCTAAAAAACTTTTTCTCCTCAATGAAGAGTTGTCTCTTCATTGAGCTGCTGCTCATGGCAGTACATCATCGCCAGAGCACAACAATATATTTTTCATGACAGACTGAGGTAATTATTTGTTGTTAGTAGACTGATGACACATTCCGGATCAGGGCAATGCTCCTTCTAATGCCCCTAACTGTTAACTTTGCCACTGCAGACATCAAGAGCTGGTGGCAAGTTCAGGGAAGAGGCATAGTCACCGTAACAACTCTTATTTCCAGGAGCAGAACAGGGAGTGAGGTGCCTGAGAAGCTATGAATGAGTGAAGGAGCTGCTGAAGGGGACAGTCCGGCCACGATAGTCTGGTAACGGTGGGATCTGGCCAAGGGTTGCCATCTCCCTACAGCTGAGCTGCTCGGTAAGAACGATTTCTGGCATCGTCTGCCTGGTTCCAGCTGTTCAGTCAGCGGATACATCTTTTGTAGCAATTTAAGAGTCTGTGGTATTCTGCTGCTGTAGTGGTCTGCAGCGTTAGTCAGAGCAATTCTGCTCTCAGCTCAAGTCCAATTAAGGGTAGCTCTTGCGTAAAGTGAGTTAAATTCAGTAGTCACAGCCCAGGCCCCATGGAAAATAGGTCTAATTCAACTACAGTAATACAGTGTAATATAAATATAATGGAAATACAAAACCATATAATTTAATTTGACATGACTGGCAGTTTTTTTACTTAAGTTGGTGAAAATGAATGAATACAAACAATGAACCTTCTTCTTCACTTCGATCTTTTATTGTTAGTGCAGTGGGAAGGTGGTTTCAGGATGACCTTGCACGGCAGCAGCTTAAACAAATACATTGACAATATGCAAGTTTCAAGCTCTCTTGAAAATATACGCACATTTATAATTTTCAAATTTCTTAGACAATTGCAGTAAATTGAATTAAATTTTAAATACAGTCTGGACATAAGGCGGGAAACAATCCCACGTGGAGAACCCAGGTGAGCCATGGCCTTAACCAGCTTTTAGCCAAGCCGCTTCCCTGCCCCTAGAACATCAGCCCTACGGCAGGTGGGGCCCTGGCCCCTTCCCAGCCCGGGAAGCGCCCCAGCAGCCACTCGGCCACTTACTGGAACCGCCTCTCGCCATGGCAGGGCACCACAAAGCTTTCAGTGCCCACCTCACCCATCCTGCCACCAGAGAAACCAGGTGTGATGCCACTGCGACCTTTCACAGGGACGGAGTAAAAAACGCGTAGGATGATTTATTTTGTTTTTTCCTTTCGCCCAATAAATTTGCAGTGCTACAGTCAAGGGAGGGCAGAAAGTCTGGGAAACTCGTACGGCGGGGTTAGGAAGAGCGGATCCAAATGCCTCCTCCCGCCCTGCCGTGAGTTTTTGATCCGCCGTTTCCCCAGGGAGCTGTCCTAGCCCAGGACCGGGGCTCCCCGCGCCCCGCTTCTCCACACTCGCCCCTCAGAGCAGCCGCCGTCTCTCAATGTCCCTCTTTCCCACCCGGCGCATGCGCGCGCCTGCGCAAGGATTAACGGTGGGGTAACGGTTCGGCAACGGCGGTGGCGTGTGGCTTACGGCCCGCGATGGCGTACTCGAGGTGCTGCCGGGTGGCCATGGTGTCCTGCCTGGTGCTCTGCGTCTCCCTGCTCCTGCCGCGGACCTTCTTGTCTCGGGGCGGCGGGAGGCAGGAGCCTGGGGCTGCGCCGCTCGCAGCGCCCGCGCCGCCCGAGGGTAAGAGGCCGCCGCGGACCCCGCCGGCANCCGGGGGCCGAGCGCGAAATGCGGGGGGGCGGCCGGGCGGTGAGCCCGGGGCGGGGGCGCTGGGCCCCCGGCCCCGCAGCTCCCTGCCCCCGGGGGGGCGGTGCGGGAGCGGGCGTTGCTGGGAAGGGGCGTCCGGACGGTGCTCTCCTGCCGGGTATGGAAACGTTAGCGTAGTTAATTGTTCCTGTGTTAACTGCGGCCATCTCTCGTTAGCGACGTGTGGAGTGTTACAGGTTGAATTTACTATTCTGGCTGTGATTTACCTTCTCCTGATCCCTTCAGAGAAAGGTAGTTTAAAAGCTGTCAAGTTTCATTTGAGTTGTTCTATGTAAATGGGTACTAAAGCTGCTGAAAAAAAAGATACTCATACCACTTTTTTTTTTTTTTCGTTGTGATACATCACTTTTTATTTGAAAGCTTCATTGTTTTGTTACTTTCTGTATGGAATACTTTTGTTGTTGCATCTGAAATAAAAGTTCATTTGAATCATCCTCATTGTTTAGTTTCCTACTGCAGTATTTTAAACTTGATATTCATGCACCAGATTCTCATTAATAAACATGGCACGTGATGACTTACTTAGATTCAGATCCTGTCCTTGCAATCCCTTAAGTTATGTCCTCCTTGCCTGCCCTTCCACTCTGCATGTTCCCTCTTAAGTTGTAGAGGAATGGGTTCATACAAGTACTTCCCGTTCTTTTGATGCCCATTGCCCTTTTCCTCCTCAAAGCACTTCAGAAAAGTAGCGAGTATCATAGCCACAGGTCTTGTAGAGAAAAGGTTTTGCCCAGGGCTGCCCGTAAGCCAGAGATGAGGCTGATGGAAGTCCAGAGAACCTCTGGGTTGTACTCGATGCTGTCCCACAGGGGCTTATGTTCATGTGACTTGACCTGCTGCATCTTTCCAACAGCCTGCTTCTTCCATGACTGTATGGTTCAGTCACACTGATTTCATTTGACCAGGGTTTTTTAAGGGCATTCAGGCTGAAGTTGCTGCTGAAGCAACATTGTTGAACCAAAATATATGACCTATACTACAGCTACCTTTCCATGATTACTGTGTTGTATTCTTTTGGTTGGTTCTTGGTCTTTAAGAGCTTGAATGTAGATTCATTGGCATTGTAGATTTAGAGGTTTGTAGTTTCATTCTGTAATCTCTAACACTGAAAACACGAATGGTGGCTGATTTTTTTGACAGGATGTCACGAGCAGTATTGTGAGGGCATGATGCTGGGCCCCACAAAGGCCCAGTACACAGCTTAGGGGCTGGGTGAGGACTGGGGCCACCTGTCTGAAGCAGGGATGGGGGTAGATGCTCTGGAAGGTGGTACCTGTCTCTCCCTTAACTCTTGCCCCTGTGCTGCTCCCAGCTCTAATCCCACAGTGATACCAGATGGTAGGGTTTGAGAAACCATTTTCCCACAGCAGTGTAGTCTTCAGCAGTTGTCAGTTAATGTTTTGGTGCTTCTTTCTTTGGGTGCAGGATGGGCTGAACTGATCTAACAGAAAAACTAGCTTAAAAATCAAACAAAAAAATCCCTTGCACCCAAGTTATTTTCAGTGACATCTGTAATGAATGGTGTTCATACCTGTTACAGCACAGCCTGCTGTAAGTGGTGCTGTCCTGAGCTGACTAATACAGCCACAGTTAAATGCTTGACATAGAGATCATTAATGCTCTTTTTCCATCGTCAATAGGTAGCACAAATACTCTGTCCATCATCCTGCAGGAGATCACAGCACAGCATGAGTTAGTGTGTGCCTGATGCAGAGCGGGCGCTCAGCGTGCTCCTCTTTTGCACCCCAGTCTTTGGCCAAGGATGTAGTACCTCGCCTCAGCTGATCCATTTCAGAGGAGAAATTATAGTCAGCATTTTCAATTTGATAGCAAGAATTTCATTACACCTGCTCTGTAGACCAAACTTTATTTCACCTGGAGTTATTTTTTTATTGGAAGAATAAATCTTGATTGAACAGTTCAATTCATACCTCTGTCATTCATCATCCTCTTCACTGAACTGATAACTGCAGTTACCTGACAGAAGTTCCAGGGACTTGAAGTAATCGTGTCATTCTTGAACTTAATAAAATGCTTTATTGTAGTCTTAGGGGCAAAATGCCTCTGAATAAAACATTCTACCATTACTACCATTTCTTAGAACTCAGCGTTACCAAAAGGCTTATCGAAACAGGCTTTAAGCATGGCAATGGCATTCTCGCTAATAAAACCATTTTGAAAATGGTGAGCACAGTACTATAAAAATTAATATTATCTTTCAGACATAAAGGTTGCTCTTTTTCACAGTAATAGTTTCATGTATGTGAAAGAACTTATTTAAAGAACTAACTGTGAATGTACCACCATTTCTAGTTTATTTCGTGGACAGGCATTAGTTTAGTGGGTTGTGGGGTTTTTAGCTTTTGGAAAAGAGGGGGGAAAAAGCAGTTTAAAAAGTACTTTTAAGTCTAATGTTCATAAATACATGCCATGCAGGTTGTAAAGCTACTCTTTTAAGTTGGTAGTTTAAGCAAAACCCTACAGCTCCGTGACAATAGGAGTATAGTCTGTCTGCATTCTTATGAACAATGAAATGGCATGAGCGTCACAAGAAGAATACGTGACTGTTCAGGTAATGCCTCTGCCCAGCTTGTGTTTGTGTGATGAACGCATCAGTTGCCTGACTGTGTCCATCCTTAAGAAAATTACCATGTTTCCATTTTGGGTTGTTTTTGTGGTTCTGTTTTTAACATCCACCTGCATTATTTAATAAAAAATGACTGTTTCCCTTAGAAACACCTGTGCAGTGGTTTAAAATAAGGATTTAAAAATCGTCACTCCTTCTAACCATTTTTGGGTAGGTTTCTAAAGTTGTGTTGTTGGGATCACAGCTAGAGCTACTTTGTAAATGTCAGTAAAAGAGCAAGAACTAAATTAATGTGTACTGTTTGTCCGCTTCCTGATGTTGTGCTGTCTGCCGGCATCAGAAGTATTTATAAAAAAATTTAGAAGGGCAAAACATAAATGACTGCATGTGTAAAAAATCTAAAGCACGGGTCTTGTGGTGGTGTATAGTACTGACATAGAGAGTGGCCTCAACAACAAGCTGAATGTGAATTTGTCATTGTTATAAAAATGATTAATTACTTGGGCTTTCTTTTTGGGCAGAGGTGTTGGGGAAGATAGAGTGTGTTAAAGAAAAGCAGCAGGAATTATACAGGGTCTTGAAAGAGAATTTAGATTTAATTTCACAAAAAATAGTTTGTGTATAGCTTATTGTACTAAATTATTATACTAAACATGGAGACTATGCAAGAAAACCTAGGAGGACACCGACTAGAGAAGATCAAGTTATTTAATCATGGAGTCTGTAGGTCTGTCCGTTTGTTGCCACTTGCAGGTTTAGAACTCCGTAGCCAATTCATCTCATTGGACAGGGAGAGAGAGGCAATAAATCTTTTATAAAAATACACTTCTGAGAAGAGCTAAAGATTGATTCAAGTGTTCTGAGATGAAGGCTTCAGTAGAATGCCTTTTTTTGGCATTTACCAGAGAAGGAGGTCTTGCATATTCTACTTAGCAAAAGCTTTGCTTAGAGCACATATCTTCTTTAAGTGTCGTGTCCAACAGAGCATGGGACAAAAATGTACAAAAGTCTGAATTCTGGTCCTCACAAAAGCGTATTTCATTTCTGATCCCTGTGACTGAAAAAGCAATGGTTTTCTTTTTAAGTTACTACAATGAACATTACCAGGAAAATGTAAATGGCACCTAAGCATCCCTGAATGCGTGAGTGAGAGTACAATTTGAAGATAGGTTTGAGGACTGGAATTTGCATTGCTGAAGCAGGAGGATAGTTCTGTATCCCACTGGCACATGTTTTCAGTTAAAACTTTTGCGAAGCATCTAGCTGGTTTGATCTTCGGCTGTGGGTTGTTTTTTTTTGTTTGGTTTTGCATGGACAGTAAGGAATAGTAAATGGCTTACTTGGAAATAATACAGTCATAGTATTTCCACACCAAAGTAATGTAACTATGGTTTTGGAATGGAAATAAAGGAAAAAGGCAAAAGCACCTCATGCGGGGGATGAGCAGAAGTGGGGGTGCTGTCCCAAGGTGCAGCATGGGTGAGATTTGAGGAGCAGTGAGACAGCATTAGCTTTGCTGTCAGCGTGGAAAAGTCACACGCGCTCGCCATGCCCCACCACTAATCTTCCTCCTATGCTTCTTGGGGTCAGCAGAACATGCACATTTTATAAATGAAGTTGTGTATCATAAATCTGATGAGTGGAGCACAAACTTAATGTAGCAGCAGCCCATATGTACTGCATGTCAAACTTTCTTTTTTTATTATATGTGTATGTATGTATCCCAGCATTTTACAGCTGGTCAAGTGTTGCAGAAAGACATATTATCTAGATTAAGAGGTGCTGAGTCAAACAATAACTCAAGTCTAAGTAACTTTATGAATAGTCAAGTTGGGTTCAGTAGCAATTCCTGAACTCCATTAGACAGAACACATAACAGCTTTCTTGGAAAAAAGACACTTGCATAGTCTGAATATTATCACCTGGTTGGCCATTGAATTAAGTGTGCTATAAATATACTTTTTAAGGTTTGCTTTTTTCAGCTGTTAATATTGTTAAAAGTTTGAAAAACCCACAGTAAATTCAATCTGATACTGCTATTAGGGACTTCATCTGCATTCAGAAACTAGGGTCTTAAATAACACATTCTCCGGGGCATAATTTTACTTTTTGACCTAAAGCTATTGAAGGGAGAGGATTAGACGAAACAGTCTCTGCTTGCCCTGTAGCTGGTTTGCAAAGTTGATTTGAAGCATTAAACTGACAAATCATGAAGCATGTTGGGTAAACCTAAGGTAAAAAGATGGCAAAGCCAGGTCGAGTGTATTGGGTGGAGTTACCACATGCAGTGGTCAGGTTTGCCTGAAGCTCGGGCTGTCCAGTGGGAGCTAAGAGACGCTTCAGGAGAGTAGCACTGGGGCACCCCTCAAAGCTAAATGGAGGTTAGTGCTCTTCCCTTCCCACAGTATGGAAAATGTTCTCTTGAAGTACTCACCATGTGCACTGGCAGCTGGATGTTGCAGCAAACAAGGACCTGACACATGCTCTTCTGTGTTCACATAGAAGTATCACTTTATTTTGTTGCTGGAGAGTATGCTGTTGTCTCCATTTGAAAGGGGCTTGTTTCATCCCTGGAAGTGTCAAATCCAGTCACATCATCTACTGGTGTGCAACAGTGTTGGGCTTTCTAATTATGTGAGGTATGTTGTTTAATTTACAGGGGCATCCAAATTGCTATGCATTTGCATTTATATACCTTTTATTTGATAATTTTGCATACGGTGCTTTTAAGTAACCTGTGCTGTCAATTTCCTCTGCAATTTACTTGGGTTCTTTACCGTAAAAAGCTTTTTTTTTTTTTTTTTTAAATAGGGAAATAATTAGAAAAGTTTAAAAATCAGAAGGGAAGATTTAGAACTGGAAGCCACGAAATTCCCCTTTAAAATTATTTTCATAATGAAATGTCTAGTGTGTGTCCCTTTGGCCTGATTATCTTTAATTGAATTGAATCTTTTAAAGCACAAACGAGGCCTTGTGGATAATTTAGAGACCAATTCCCTTTAAATGCAGTTTCACCTTTGCCAATTATTTTCTGCTTGCTTTATCACTTTTTTAATAAATAATTTTTGCATGAGCGTAAGATGTTTTGCAAAGGTTTACCTACCCTGCAGTTTCACCCAGTGATGCTGCTCTCTACACAGCACCAGTTGTTTCCCCAGTGAGCTACTGCTACAAGGCCTTCCTGCTGGAAGCAGGACTTTCTTGTAAATAAGATGCTATGCATTCCATCACAGACTTTGAATAATTCACTAAAATTAAAATGCATGATAACAGCTTCCTCAAAGTTATGCCTGAGCTTTTGGTCAGTGGTGGTATACTTAGGCAGCAAAACCTACAGCGTCCATCACCTAAAAGAAAAATGTGTTTTTAATAGAAGATCTTCACAAGTTATTGCTATCACTTCCTAATACGTATTTACTGTAATTTTCTGTGCTCAGGAATTTAGCTGCCTATGCTGGTGTTTCCAAGCAAGAGCAGATGTTAATTTAATCTAATTTTCTCTTGTCTTGCTTCTCTTAGAATTCTTTGCAGCTGGGTACTTAAAGAAGTAAAGTTAGTTATTTGCAGTGCTATTTCAAAGCTGGTTTTCATTTTCTTTATGCAAGTTCCTGCAGCCTGCCCCAGTGACCAGTGTCTAGGCTGCCTGGCTTTCCTGCTGTTGGATATGGGGACATTTTTGGGGTGAACTGCCACCCAGCCTGGCAGTCCCTGGATCTGGTGCTTCATCCAGCACCTCCCACCACCAGACATGGTCATGGAGCAGCTGAGTCATTCAGCTTGGTCACAAATGGCGGGAGTACAGGGGCAAGCCCAGGCTGGGTATGGAGGTAGAAAGCAGGATGCCAGGTACATAGAGGAATGAAATAGTGAATTTCATGGCAAAATTGTTGAATTCATGGCAGCAAGAAAATACAGTAACTGCATGATCTTAGATTTATTGAAATTGTAGTGCCTTTTAGTTGGATGAAATCATCCATGGCAGCGTTTCAGGCTCCCTGCAGTTTTACTGTAGCATCCAAGCACCCGTTTATGCTTACTCCCCTTTCTTGTTTTAAATTCTCTCTACCTCTCTCAATGCTAGAAACCATTGTTTCCCCTCTAAAATGCCAAATGTCCTAAGCTATATTCAATCTCCTCTCTTACCTTACTTTACCCAACACCTTTTTAAGGAGAACATTTTAAGGTGCTATCACTTTTCTTCATTTCTCATTATTCATTTGCTAAAATCAGGTAAAATACTACTTGTCGTGGCTATATATGAAAACCTATACTGGGCAAACACTGCAGTTGTGTATCAGGACACTAGATGGGTAATGGTTTATACATTAACGTGCCTTTGCATAATACTGAAAGATCAGGTTCACAGCAGAAAACCAATACGTTGGTGGGTTTTTCGGAGTAGAGAACCAGAAGTAAGAGTTCAGGTTTTCATCCTGTTAGGGGTGCTGATTCACAGGGTTGTTGGGCAAGTATATAACTGTTGAACTCTGTGTTTTGTTAATTGCCCTGCCAGCTTTTTCTCAAGAGAGTAGTTGTATGTGCCTAACTCCAAGCACTGCATATAGTGAGGGACCAAGGATTGAGTTTACAGACATAGTAGTTAACAGTCCAACAAGTTACTTTCTTGATCAGTGGTGGTGTATTTAAAAGTAGAGAAAAGAGGTCAGCTGCACCTGCTACAGTTCTAGACTGCGTATAAAAGGATGAAAAGTAATAGAAGAAAAGTAATTACTGTGTGTTTTCTTGCAGGGAAGCTTGGTCGCTTTCCACCGAGGATGTATCACCAGCCCACTCCCGACAGCCGAGCTACCCCTCATTTTCCAAGGTCTCACCTTGCTGAAGCAGTTGCCAAAGCCAAGGCAGGTGGAGGTGGTGGTGGAAGTGCTGGTGGAACTGGGAGAGGTCTTGTGGGGCAGATTATTCCTATATATGGATTTGGCATCTTCTTATATATCCTGTACATTTTATTTAAGGTAAGACCAACATAAATTGAAAAATCAGGGAAATAGCAACTAAAAAACCCTCAAACCAGAAACAATGTTCCAGTTTTGTGTTTGAGTCCATTTCTGCCTTACTCAAAAAAA
The DNA here is from genome assembly GCA_013400375.1 of Thinocorus orbignyianus. Classification (NCBI taxonomy): domain Eukaryota; kingdom Metazoa; phylum Chordata; class Aves; order Ciconiiformes; family Thinocoridae; genus Thinocorus; species Thinocorus orbignyianus. Next base: position 1,441,893 of record VXBW01008039.1, on the reverse strand, counting down.
ACTGTTTATGGTGAACCACTGGTGCTTGAAAAATTGGTGTGTCTTGTGGTTTTTGCTATTGCAGAGACTGTAGCTAAGAATGCAGGGACAGGTTGGTGAAATCATGTATTGGCCTCTGAACTCATAATTTTTTTGAGGATTCTTCCTGCCTCCCCACTCCCCACCCCCCCAAAAAAATGTGTATGTCTAGAACAACGTTAGATTAATTTTGAATATACACGTAGTATTATTTTCTGTCATGTGTGATTATGTATATATACTGCATAAGTCATGTTTTGTGTTACACATTTAAGGTGGGAGAGAGGAAGTACAGTTATTGCATACCTTCTGGAACAAAAGCACCACATCGTTGGAGAATGAGAGTTTGGGGCTGCATTGACCACACTGGAACTTACCCAGCTGAGGAACTGGTTGAAAGCTAGTATATAAGAAAGCACACCAAATTCCCCTCACGTGTTTCACATACGATTTAAGCTTCTCATGGCTTTTTGTTATAGAGACGAGACTTGCATGTAGGTGATGACAGTCAGCTGTGTGGGAGGAAGGAGAAGTGGCCTCGTGGAAATGTTTTTTTCCTTTGACTGAGTGCTGAATCCAGACTGAGCAGTGTCTAAACAGTTGAGCCTGCTCTGGACAGAGAAGAGGCACAAGCAAGGTGAATTGGGTGAGCTGATCAAACACGAAGACCAGAGAAATAGATAGCCTGTAGTTTCTGTATTTAGAGCCAGTATCTTTGCTGCAGGTACGAAGCTGGTGAGAAATAATGGCAGAAAATGTTGCAAGGACATTGAAGTCATGTGGAATTCCTTCAGAACCTGTCCTTCGCTTCACAATGCACTGTTTTTTCCCTCCTATACACAGAAGAAATACAGGATCAGGCTGGAGCAGATAAATATTCTAAAATGAAAAAGTTGTTTCTGATGAGTTATGGTTTCACTACATTTAATAATATAATTTGTTCCAAGTGTCTTTTCACTGTTTTCAGCTGGCGATATCTCCCAGGCATCTTTCATGGTTGTCTAGTTTTGCTGCTGGCCATCCTTTTCTGTGGTTACTTTCTGGCATATTTTAGTTTTCTATCCTTTTTGCTGTTGCCTTTGGGGCATATCTATTACTATTTCTGTAATTCATAGAGGCATGGTCTTTTTTCCCTTGTCAGCTGGCTTCCAAGGGAAAAACTGTTGCTGGAGAGCGGAAATGCCCTATTGTTGCACCTGGAAACATGAAGAGGAAAATCAGTGAGTATGACTTCTAAGCTATATCCATGTAGCTGTTGGCTCTGTAGAGGTATGGTCCAACTGGTTTGTTCACCATAAAGCTGCTGTTTCCCACCCATAAAGAACAAGCCAGAAGCTTCTGTGTTGGAATGATCAAGAGTTAAAGTGAATTACTGCACCATCACTTTCTAATCTCATTCAGCTAATGAGACTCTGTGAAACTAGCCTGATCTCAAGCCCCAGTGGAAACAATGGCTTTTCATGAGGTTCACTGAATTAACTGTATGAATTTGCTGAAAAGCTATGCAGCTAGTTATTAAAAATGCATAATAGGATATCCATTTATAATTATTCTGTAATCCATAATGTCCTAGTAATAGTATGTAAAGATATTATTAAAAGCTACCTTCATTTTTTTGAATTTGTTAATTCTTAGGTGTCACCAGGCACTTCTCTACTTTTTCCCTTCCCTTTTAGCAATGCTCTAAGTTTTCATGAAAAAGCAAACAGCATTCTGAAATGTTATTGTGGTTTTACCTAAACATTGGTGGGATAGATTCAACTACTTGTAGACAGCTACTAGATAAATTAATAAGCTTACTATTGAAGATTGGATAAGTAGTTACCATACCAGCATTTAAATGTTTTGTGTTCAGCTGGCTACATTGTAATAGGAGAGAAAAGTACTTAGAGCTTTATAAAAAGTGCTAGGAGTAAGGTAATTCTCTTAACATAGCTGTAATTATTTGACATTAATGCATATATTAGGAATACCTAATGTACTCAGTGATACAGTTTGTATTTCCAGTGCACTTGTATTGCATTATGCCTGGCAATTTTGTGCAACTTATTAGTGAAGGTAATCATATTTTTTTCTCTAATGCTTGGTAAGAGAAACTAACTTTGCAGTAAGTAACATTTACCATCATTATAATCCAAAGAATTTCAGTGCTGAAAATTGTTCTGCCTTTTTGTAGAGGTCTTCATTTGTATTCCTAAAGCATTCATTGCAAGCTTTAGGAGACCGAGGGACAAGCCATTGGACTCGGAACCAACTCGGAACTTATATAGTGACTTGGAGGGAGTAACTTCCTTTATTTGCCAATTTGCTTTCCCATATTTTTAAAGTATAAAGCATGCAAAATAGTGACATCAGTGATACATTAAATAACGACATTCTCTGCAGAATAGAGATCTTCCCTAGAGCAGGATATTTGTGGATGTTTTTCTCCATCGCTACTGTGTGGCTTTGTGCTGCTTAAATGGGCGTGCCTATAGTGGCCGAATATTTAACTAGCCCAGGCTGGTTTCATTTTGTTCTGCAGCTGGGACCAATGAAGTCACAGCTACAGGATTTTGAGTGTGAGCTATGAAAGCCAAACGAGAAGCTTAAGCATTTTTGTTGATGACTATGCTACTGCATCTTTGCTGCTAACACTATCAGCTAAATTAAAGCCAGTATGGATGTTCATGCGTGCATGTGCATCTACTGGTGGACTAAGGACACGTGTTTTAAAAAAAGTGAAGCCATGGAAATACTGTGCTTTGTTCCCCAGGCAGACACCATGTGGCTAGCTGTTGTTCATCCTGGTAAGCCTGGCAGACCATTTGCACTTGGTGCATACCCTGGCTCATCCATGCAAGGCTGGATGTCATCAGGACCACGAGCGTTACTCTCTTTGATAAAGATGTGGTTTCTCAAACTTTAGATTCATTAGCAGATGCTCAAGTGACTTTTTTTCTCTGTTCCCAAGGATTTAGCAGGGAAACTCCATGAGAACTATTTATTTTGAGGTAGACAGTAAAACACTATGGGGTTTTTTTAGGAAAAAAAAAGTACAGTATTTTCTTTTTCCTAACTTTAATATCCAGGGCATTTACAGTGGCCCACTCATTATGCTTATTGGGAGGTTGCACAGGAGCCTTTGAAAGAAGGTGCTTTCTGTGTGTCCTGTTACCATTGGCAATAGTCTTCACCTTCTTATACCAAGAAAAGTATGTAGAACTTTTTAAGCTGCATCTCCTTAGTTTCCTCACAGCAAGTTTGGTTTGGTACAGCATATGCTACCCATGACAATGGGACAGGGGATACATTTTCAAAGCTCCTGTTGACAGATCTTGGGATTTTCTTTGTTTTATAGCTGACTATGAGCTCACTCAACTCCAGGAAAAACTGAGAGAGACAGAAGAAGCTATGGAAAAATTAATCAACAGAGTAGGACCTAACTGTGACAGGTATGTTTCAAATTACAGAACTTCAAGGAGAGATTCTGCTCTGACTAGAAATTAAATATTTGCTATACTAAAATAGCATTTTTATTACTACTTCAAATTGTAGAAATTTGGTTTTACACATAACACTTTTTGTTCTGCCTTTTTTCTCTTTGTAGCATCTACATTTAAAATAAATAATTTTTTTCCAACTTAATTTTCCTTAAACAGAGCAGCAAGTCTCCCTTTGTACAGTGCATTGTTTGGAGGATAGTGACGTGTATGTGTAAACAGAAAATAAAACTGCATTTGAAGTATATAAACCAACCTGTCCTAGTCTGAGCAAAATAATATTTTGAGTGATTCCTAAGAGACCCATTTGTTTTATGGTTCTTTTTCCAGTTCTGTAGACTATTTTTCTAAATAGAAATGATGTTATAATCTATGTAAACGCTTGTTAGAATATCCATAAAACATTTCTTTAAAGGCCGAATTGTATAAAAGTCTGATTCCATTACTTAGTTCCACCCCGTAACCAGTAAATCGATGCATTTGCTTCTGAATATACAAGAAAAAAAGAAGTTGTAAAATCAGGATTTAAAAATTTATTGTGTTTATTAATGTTTGCCATAAATTTGAGATCACTATTCTACATTATAAATAAACACTGGAAGCAAGTCTGTTTTTCATAAGGAGTGTAATACCACATCAATAGGACAATGCATAACTGCAGTGTTTGAAAATTTAAATACCATGAATATTAAGGTGACGTTTGCAAGCAAAAAAAGATAGCTCTTCAGGTTGTTACGCATGTTAGCTTTGTCTAGATTAGTCATTGCCTATTTTAACCCATTCTGTAGGAGCGATTCTGTGCCAAACTCACGTTATGTTCATTTATGCTTCAAAATGCATTGGTTTTGAGCATGCAGTTTTGCCCACATTGCACCATGCCCTGTTTTGCAACCCAGCGCTCACCTCAGCAAGATGAGGTGCCAGACTTTCCTGTGTTAGGCCATGTTCCAGGAGAACCTCTAAGCTGCCCTGGTTTTGCTAGTGAAACAGAAGGATACTGTTTTGACTATTAGCCATCTCTGTTTTGGAGCTTCAATGCAATGGTCTACACGTACCTTTAAGCTGCCAGAAATAGGCTTATGAGATGCCCAGATACTGTGCTGGCTCTCACGATAGGATATTTTTTACTGAGAAATGGGTTTAGGGTCTGATCCAGTATTTGTTCCACTCTGTGTTATTGGCTCAGAGCCTTTATTTAGTAGAATTTCCCTTCTTTGTTCAACCAAACTATTTATATAGATGGATCTAAAGGCCTCAGGGGAAATCAGAATCTGAATAAAGAATTTTGTATGTAGTCTCTAAAGAGAATGGGGAAAGCACCTCTAGATTGAGCAAATAGCTGTTTTTCAAATACACCCTGACTTTGAAGCTTTCTTAATCTACACTGTGATACTCATTAAGTTCAGTAATACTGGATGAATGTCTTAAAATAAAATGTATGGTTAGAAAGTGTAATTAGAGCACAGAGTACAGTGTTAGACATTCACTAATGATGCTGATAGATTTAAATAAAAAGGAAGGAAGAAGAGAGCAAAAATGACTTGAGCTCCATTTATTAATACGCAGATAAACAGAAATCCTTACAACAGAAAGGTCAGAAAAAGAAATAACTGGTATGAAATTTAAACTAATGCTGAAAGATCCCAGGTGAGACCATGGCCCATGGGTTAGTTAAATATTCGGCAACTCATAGACTGACAAGTGAAATATTAGTAATCAAATCAAGGGACGTATTTTGCATTGTCACAAATAGAGAGTATCATAATACACAGAGTTTGTAATAGTGCTGATGTCTGAGCTCGTGCTTCAGTTTCCTCTTGCTGTACTTCAGGAGTGTTCTCCTCCCAGCTGAACTACTCCAGGATTCATCCTGGATTTCTCCTTCTGATGGAGATTCTTAAAATCCAAAGACATTCTAATTTGGTATATTTTCTTCAAAAAACCCCATTGCTTTTGAAATGCGGATGAGTTTGGAAGGACAATTTATTCTTAGAAAATGGTATACCATAGGAATAAATCCTCTTTCAAAGGAATAATATACCCCATGCGCTGTGATTTTATTCTACTTTCTTCTGTAGCAAGTGTTTTAGAAATAGGTAGAAATAATGCAGCTCAATTACCTGTTTTTTAAAGTCCTGTTTACCGGGCTGTCAATTGGAAAAAATTACCATAAGCTAAGCAAATGTGACACGGAAGAGAGATAGAGGCTGTACTCTGTGGGGTTCCATTTTAGGACTATAGCTGCATTTTAATAGTGACCATTTTAAGATCATGAAACAACATAATACCAGTTGACATGTCTGAGGTACCATGTTAGACTATGGATTTTCACTGCAGTCATGATAGTTCTTTAGGAAGTGTTCTGATCTCAGTGTATGAATAAGAAGCCTTTGCTTTACCTGTTAGTGAGCGCTTTGGGACTCTACAAAACATAAGCATTGTCACTATGAGAAGTAATAGCTGTCTTGGAGCTACAAATACACAGAGCAAAAATATTGACCTTTTCTTACACTGTAAACCTTTTGCATCTGTTGTCCTCTTAGTATTCATAAGTGCATTATACTCTGGTAAATCTCCACTGCGCAGACAGCCAGATGTCTTATACATTACCAGCATCCTACAGTAGGTCTTCCTAGAAGTGAAAATAGTGCATGGGCATTGGTTTCTCCCTCTCTATAGGGAAATTTGTCTTTTAAGCAAGGTATTTTGGAGGAGAAATACTCTGAAATACTGACAGAGGCCTTGTGCTTTCTAATGAGAGCATCCAGCATATTAGGAATTTTCCTATAGGAAATCCCAGTCTTTCAGCGGCGTTGATTGATCTTATTATCTGAGGTAGCATATCTCCTCATTGTGCTAAACAGACAGACCTTTCTGTCTTTATCCAGGTGATAAATATTAAAATTACATACACTTTTGTCTATCAAAGGCAGATTAGTTTGACAGTTCTATTACAGTTTCTGTCAAAAGCAGCTAGCTGATGAAACCAGTTCTTTTTGTGTGCCTGTTAATTCACATCTCAAATTATACATCTGCATAATGCAGGTTTTTGAGAAGATGCTGTTTCACATCTTCACTTGTTCTGTGGAACAAACTGCCACTGCAACTTGAGGGGATCCAGTGCATCCTCCCGATAGCATTGGGACCATCAGCTTTTCAAACTGTGAGGCAAAGTGCCCCTCAATGGAAGCCTGGAAAAGTGACGTTTAGCCTTGTGATCTCAGTCAAAACAGTTTCATCTGGGTAGCTGCTAATGAAACTGGTGAGCCTGCTCCTGAGCCAAGTTCAGTTACAGATAATTGTGTGTGCAGCTGTGCACAAAATCTGGCCCAGGGTCAGCACTTTGATCACCATCACACAAACAAGCAGTATGATGCTAATCTCTTTGGCTTTAAACCAGTATGACTCTGCTGCCTTTAGTGGAGTAACTATCATATCATCATCATTCCCGTATGTGTAGAGTAGCACAAAGTACCTGTTTAAAGTGCCACTCTATTCACAACAGTTAGTAAGAGGAAAAACTGAAGATGGAAGCTGCAAGTTTTCAAGGTTATGAGAATTCAGGTACTTGTTTCAAGGTACTGATCACTTAAATCCAAAATCATTAAACTATTTCCATCTCCTCTCTTGCCATCTCACCCCGAAGATTCACTGAGCAGCTGTCTAATCTTAGACATTATCTGTCTATCTGGAGATCACTAGGGATCATCTGCCTGACCTCATGTACCACCTACAGTTGAGCATTCTGCACATGCTGAGGGCCACTCTCTCTGAGTCACTAAGGCAACAGATCCTGCCTAAAACGCAGTGGAATTCAAAAGAGCACCAGAATAGTGCCTAGGTCCCCTGAGGGGCTTGAACTGGCACTTAGAGATCAAACACCTACTTAACAACCTGAAAACTAAGATGAAACAAGTGCAACAGTCAGAATAATTTTCACCCCTAAGAATCATTCTTTCCTATTCTGTCTTTTTCATTCTGACCTACTGAGTGAGTTAGTAGAGCTCAGATCACCACCCTCCAAATACTTCTTTTTGCCCGTAAGATTACTAGGAGGCAGGGTTTATTCCAGAGAAAATAACGTGTAATGACTACGTGATCTTATCTGTTGGAAGCGTTTTTGTTACAACAGTAATTAATGGTATTACCTGAGCAGTAGTAATTACAGAATCTGCAGTGTAGAATCAGTCAAAATTATGGTTTACTTTAAATCTGATAAAAATCCCTCAGATTCTAAAGACCAGTTAAAGTTATATCTAACGCCTTCTTTTCACTTTTAATTCTTTCTTCCTGTTTCTCCCCTGCCCCCCATCAGGCAGCATTGTTGACTGTCTGATAATATGATGATCTGTCCAACTGACATTTCTTAATGAGACCTTGCAAATTTAACAACTTTAATGGCCCTAATTAGGGCTCATCAGACTCTTGAGACTAATGTTTGAGACATTTTTGATCTGCCCCACTAATTATTTTAAATGTAGCGTGGATTCTGAATTGCATTTTCTTACAACGCTTCAAAGAAGGTACAGCTCTCTAATTCTCACCTAATGCTTTTAAAAGACAGAAATTTCCGTAGTATCTTCTGTACCAGAACTCTTGCTTGTGTGTCACTTTTCATCTTGCTCCCACATTCCCTGTACCTGCCTGCCTTTACCTGTTCCAGTTTGCAGGCTTTCTAGATAAATGGATAAACCTTTATGCTGAGCTGGGGTGCAGACCACGTGCAGATATTGAATAGTGATCACACTGCAGCCAGGTTTCTTCAGACTTTGCTGCTGGGACGGACCAAACAGTTGGGTTCAATCTCTGTTCATATTTTGTAATGATAGTGGACTGAGTTCTGGTGTCTTAATATTTTCTAGCAGGATTCAAAATGTTACCACAGAGCAGGAAAAACGTTTACTTCAGCAACTCCGAGAAATTACTAGAGTTATGAAAGAAGGAAAATTTATAGATGGCATCTCTCCCGAGAAGGAAGCTGAAGAAGCTCCTTACATGGAGGATTGGGAAGGTAAGCAAGAGGTCATTTTACCATTACCCTGATGAGGAAAATTGAACAAGGATTACTTACAATCCCAGATCGTTTCAAAATTTTTTGCTAACTTTATCCTTCCATTTCAGAAGTCAGTATTCAAAACTTTGCAAGAGGTGGTTTATTTTCCTGACCATAATAGAAAGAAAATAGATTTTGAGGCATCCAGTATTTCCTTTAGTGTAAACACTACACCATCTGCTGCCAAAAGTAGCATATGAATATTCACATATGCTCCACCTGCTGCTTGGTCTTGGCTGCAGTAGGTTTTCATCTTTTCCTTTCTTTGCTCGGCTGGATTTCATGCAAAATCATAAACCCCTTGGATATCAAAATCAATATGTTTTGAATAACTTAGAGTTTATACTTTTGATTAGTCATTGTTTATTTGCTACAATGTTGTAAAAGTCAACTCCAGGAAGTCTGTCTTTTAAAAATTATTTATGTCCTTTCCATTTCTTGGTGTGTACTTGTTACATAAATGTGTTTTCAAGATATCCTAGTTGAGCTGCTGACTATCATAATTTTAAATGTGGGCTTAATTCCTTGCTCTTTAAGAAGCTTTCAAAAAAGGATCCAAAACATAAACAGTGGCCTCAAACTTTGTTTTCTTAAATTAAGTTCATGAGGCATTTTCTAAAATGAAATGCACAAAGTCATTGACATACCTGTTTTTTCAACCTTATAAATAATGCTGTTTACAGCAAAAGTCCTCAAAACATGAATGAGTCAATCTGTAGACAAAAAAAAAAGAAAAGGGGGGGGGAATATATTTAAAGATCTAAGACACGCAGTTTTCACCTGTTAGCTCCCATAGCTTTCAGCAAAGCTGAAATACTCACTTCTGAAAATGAGGGTTGATATTCTGGCTCCCTAAAAATACGTGCTTTCTCACCATCTCCCACAAAGTCACGTTGTGCACATTCTTGCCATGGATTTAATACTGTGACATATACATGGTATTAAATAGACGACACACATACTGGCAGTGCTAGAAGCACATGTTCTAACAAACTTAGACATTCATCACTGAAGTCATTACTACTTTTAAATGCTGGTAATACTTCAAGTTGCATATCAATTTATTCCTAAGGTTATCCAGAAGAGACCTATCCTGTCTATGATAATTCTGATTGCTTCAAGCGCAAACAGGACACAATCCTCGTTGATTACCCTGATCTGAGCCAGCCCTCTGCAGAGGAGCTGGCAGAAAGAATGGAGGGCATGGAAGATGAAGAGCATCTGTGCAATGAAATCTTGCTAACTGATTTCACCATGGGAAGGAGTGGTCATGCTTTAATGCAGAAAAAGGACGAGATAACTGACTCCAGTGAAGAGGAGAGGGACCTTCATCACAGCCAAAGCAATGAGGAGTGCTGCTGTTGTTATGAGGATGACGATCCTGCTGTCATAGCGGAGAACGCTGGATTCCACTCTGACAGCTGCAGTGAAGCCGAAGAGTCAACTCAAGAGGATCTGTCTGTAGAGTCTGAAAATGAAAATGCAGCACTGAAAAAGCAAAAAGCCGGTGATTCAGATGAAACAGGCACACTGAGAAAGCGCAACACGAAGGGACTTGAATAAGAGGGACAATGGTGGATGTTTTCTAGATGGTAAAAGTAGAGGTCATAAACTGTCATTCATGTGTTGTTCCCAGTGCAGACTTCTCTGTGTTCATCTCCTTGTACAAGTTTCATTCCCCTGGTAACAATCAGTCACATCATCTACCTGAACTGGAAGCCAGTGCCCTCTTTCATGCAGTCTCATCACGGCTTACCATGGCGTTGTCAACAGCGCTTTGTCCTTGCTTTTTGGAGACTGGTATCTTGGAGCAGATTATTCCATTCAGATATTTGTGATTCTTTCTGATTCTGAACAAACAGTCCTTATCTGTACCTGTTGTCATCCCAGAGTTAACCAAATGTCTCCTTGGACTTTTTCTAGAGTATCTGTGTGCTACCAGTTATGAAAATTAATCAAATGGATATTTGGTTAATCAAATGGAAGCTGGAGGAGAAAGTATGCCTTCTTTCTCTTACCTGAGTATTAACTGATCAGCCACAGACCACAGTCCTACACGTGACTCTTTCTCAACCGTGTTGTTGCTGCTGTATGCCCAATAAACTGTTGTCACTGCAATCAGTAAAATTCATTTGGTACCCTAACCCACAGCCCATTTCCCATCTTACTCGATGCTGCCATACCAGTAGGCTAATCTGTGTTGTGTTCCAGGAAGAGCGTGAGCAAGACTGAGGCGTTATGAATTGTTCTTTGCCTTTGCCATAGCTGTGGTGAAGCATCTTGGAGAGACTCCCAGATAAGTGCAGGAATTGGATCTTACTTTGTGTTAAAGAAGAATACTAAAAATATCCCTGGGAATTGAAAAGAAAAAGAAAAAAGAAAAAAAAAGAAAAAAAGACAAAAAAAGAGCAGCAAGGGGGTTTGTCCTTAAAAGTAGAATGAGGGTGAACCTCAGACTGCAAAAAAACCCCACCACCTCCAAGCCCTAAGGACCTCCCTTGGTGGCCTCTGACAAATTCCTCACGTGGAGCTGGCACAGTGGCCCAAAGGATGGCAGGCCCTCTCCTCCACTCCCCCTCGGGGCTCTGTGCGGAGGAGATGGCATCTCCCCCCACTGCCCATGCAGGGCCAGGGGACTGGAAGGAAGGGCGGATGCACCACTTGGCAATCAGCACTTCTTGTACGGCACAGATGGGAGATTTGCTCTCGCCAGCTGTGCCTCCTTTTTCCACTGGCGGGATGTCTGGGTGCTTTGCTCCCTCTCAGCCACTACGAGGTATGGGGGACTGCACCACCTGCAGGGACCCAGGTCAGTGAGGGGTGACCGAGGACCCCTGACCCTCCTGGAACCCCCTTGTTGCTGTCTTGTCCAGGGGAGCCTGGGCACAGCATGAGGAGGGGGCTGGAACTCAGACACAAGGGGAGCTGGAGGGCATCAGTCCCTGTGCCCAAGGGACTTGCACGCAGGAAAAGGACCCTCAGCCCCCCAACCCTCCCATCTTCCTCCACACCTGGAAATGGAGCTTGTTTGCACTTTTGTTTGGTTTTCTGTAACTGCACTCCTTGGATTGTATATTCTGTTTTCTGGGCTTAGGCCACAATGTAGTGCAAGTACAATTTAAAAAATAGTGTTATCCTCTTATATGCAATGCAAACACATGGAAAGTTCAAAAGCTTCAAAGAGCCACAGGTCCCGATTTTTGCCTTCAGGAGGAGCTCTTTATTCAGTATTAGAGCTGTATCTTAATGGCTTTGGTTCTGCAGTTACTTTGCTAAGGTTCCGTGCACGTCTTTGCAGCAGTGTCCTGCTGGTGACAAGCACCCAGGGTGGGAAACAGCACATGGGGAAACACACACGCTGTTACATGCAATAGCTGCATTGCTTAGTGATAAACCCATCTGAAATAAACCTGGTGTGTGTGTTTTTCTCACATGGTGGTTGCTTGCATGAATGCTAAGAGGGGCTCTCATCCTCCAGATCCAGGCAGGTGTAAATAAAAAAGAGAAAGGAAGAATATTGTCTGAGAAACATGCATATCTCAGATGGGCACTGTAAAAAAAAAAAACCTAGATATTCTGGCATCATTTACACCATGCTCCTAGCATCAAGCTCTGCTATACTAGTAAAGCAGCAGTACATATAGTACATACAGCCCCCCAGATCCCTGGCATCCACAAAATCCAAAGGAAAAAGCATGTCGTTGACCGGAAGCTTAAATTCATCACACAGGCGGCAATAAATCAGAGAGGACTGAGAAATTCTGCTATAGAAAAAGAGAACTTCAGAAACGTGGCCTCTAGTGCATAGGTGCTGAGCTTTGCAAGTACAATTCAAGGAGCCAACTGTTAGAAACACTGTACTGTAAGTCTTAATTGCCACCCTGAGAATACAGAAGACTTCTCCAGTATCTTGGTCAGAAACCTATTCTACACTTTAAAATTCACCAACAACCTTGAACTGTGCAATGTGATGAATACCCCCGCTGAGGATTATGCAACCGGAATTGAAGGCCACCCTACATCGAAATGAGAACATATACACAGGGATTTAACACGCTTTAATTCACAGACATTATCTTTATAGGTTTCACTGACTTAGCTTTCTGGAGTGTCCCCATATGGAACAACCTGTACATGTTTGAGATGAGAAAGTTATAGATGGAAAAGTGGGGAGAGGAAATTGTAGAAGCTGAAAAGCATCTAGCACCTGCAAGAAAGTATTTGAAGTGATACCAAATAGCAGTTCATCCTCATGGACTTGTGTTACGTAGTCCAAAAAACAAAATAACCAGTGCTTTGGAAAACAGGGTTTCTAAAAAAATCCCAAACTAACCTTGTCATAATGTCATTGAATTCAGCAGCTCTTGAAAATCCATCATAGTTAGTCATATCTTAGAATCAGCTTTTTAAGAAGACAGTTAAAAATCTCTCAAGTGTAAGCATTACTGCTGTAGACCTACTTTAAAGAAGTTAGAATTAACAATACACAGCATTTTTATATTTTCAGCCTACATTATAAAACAGTTAATATTCAAATAAATACAGGCAGGAATGCAACGCAGCCCCATTGTTTTTCACTTAGAAAAACTCCCTGGGCCTGATATAAGCTGTTTGCAGAGCAGCTTTTCAGATCCTGACACTTGCACAGCACCTTTGTGTTTGTTCTGGGTGATTCTCATGAATTAATACGCATGAAAATTGGTTTCAATGTAATTTCAATTGTCTGATCAGAATTCTCTGTAGTAATACAGTTTGGCTTTCCAGTATTCCAAAGGGAAGTGAAACACTTTAGTCTTCACAATGAAGTTCAAAACAGAGACCTTCTGCCTACTATTTGGTCATCCTTGGCAATAGCTAAAACACAGGTTTAGGGTCTGATAACTTAGTTCTAGCGCCAGCTCTGAAAAGAACTCTTTGGTTGTTTGTCTATAAACTGCAAATTACAACTTTACTGCCAATAAAAGGATAATAATACTTATCTGCTGCTCCTGGACTGCTGTAAGGTTTTACTAGCTGATGTGTAGCATCTTTGTGAAATGCTATTTTTAGCTTGCAGATGTTTGTTAAGGCTAATATTTAGTAACAAGTTGGCCCCAAGATGGAAGGTACTGCAATAAGCTTAGAAGCAGCAATAGAAAGCCCTCCAAAAGATAAAGTGGTGACATTCTGGTAAGAGAGGGCTGTACCTTTGGATGAGGTCCTCACGCTGTGTTCCAGATGTAGTACACAACAGGGTATCAGAGGATGCTTCATGGCACACACTACTCTGCCAGTAATAAGATTCCTGGTTGGAGAAAAAAGCCCTCCATCAATCCAGGCACACAGCACTAAACTTAATGATTTTGCCTGGATTGTCTGTTTTATTCTTAGACCAAAAGCTTCTATTTCTAGTATCAGATATCAAATCTCCACATGTAAGGCAGCAGAAAATGAGGCAAAGCCTTTAGTAGAACACACTACTCTATTTGTCTTTAAGACTGAAATTACTGACCTTCAGAAATAAATGTAGTGGTGCACAAAATAAAGCAGTACCATAAGGCAAAACCCAAGGGAAGTGTACTGTTACAGCTGTTATGTTCTTTCCAGCAGGACTATCAAGCACTGCTCATATGTCAACTGAGGAAACTCTTGGAAAAGGCAGTTGCCTCTTAAGCAAATCAACCTGGTACACCTATAGCTACTTTAAAAACTATTTTATTTGAGCTAAAACTACATCTTTGAAAACATTTTTAAAATAGCTAAAAAATACCATAATGTTTAAAGACACATCAGTACCAAAATAGTTCTACTTCTATCCAGGAGAGGAGATTCTCCCTAAGGAAAAGAACAGGATGGTAATAAGTGGGTTATCATCTGATATCTCCAGACGGGAACAAAATCCTTCTGTTATGAGGTGCCAGAGCTCACAAACTTGTTTGAATGCTGAACTTCATAGCATGAAGAAACCCAGTATCACAAGAATATACTCTGGGTCTGTGTACTTGTGACATTTTCTGCACTGGCAAAATAAGTGATCTCATGACATCATTTTCCAAGACATCAAGACTAAATATCTGATAAAATCACACTTGCCTAGACTATAAGCATTGCCTTTCTAAAAAAAAAAATTAAAAAAATCAACCCAAAAAACCCAAAACCCAAAAGGAGTGAAAATATTCCTGCTGTTATTTGTTAAGTCAACATAGAAAAGGTATATGATTTCGTACATGATGTTCGAGTGCTTAGGGGAATTAGGACACGCACTCTTATTAGGACTTTAGAAATCCCATCACTTACTGTGTCTGATCACACTGACAGACTTCTGCAGCCAGAGTCTGCACAGCCCAAACTGTGTTCTGCTCACACAGATGGAGCTGCAGGATCAGGAGCTTGCTGCTTATATGAGAGCTCAAACTTCAAGACAAACTTACAGAAAGACAATTTGGAACAAATAACTTCTCTGTACTTTCATTGTAAGCATTAAAATCACATTGATTTTAATGTTAAAATCTATAAAAGCGTTTATAAATTACATTCTGTAACTTTGAGAGAGTTCATTTCCTAAATCACGGATACTTCTAATGGCATTGTGCCAACTGGGATAACTTCAGTAAGAAGCCACAGATACAGGGTCAAATGTAAGAAACAGATTTCATTGTAAACATCCCATGTGAGTATAAAGGTAGTCATAAATCACGAGACTCATTGTTTTTAAATCAGACGTGCGTGACAAAGTCTGCAGTTACAACGCTTTTGAACAGCTGAGTCACATCCAACAAAAAAAAAAAAAAACAACCCAAAAGTACAGAAAGGCAATTTGCAGCAGGATCGCCATGTGTCTCAGTTTGCTACATAAAAGCATAAATAGGCAGTTGCATTAACTGAACCCCTACAATGTGTCAGGAATAACAGTTCTAAAACAACTGATGGTGCAAACTAAAACACACCCAACAACACATCACTGTGAGAAGGAAAAGTGTATCAGATGGTTTGTCCTTACTATTTTTTCTGCACATTTAGTGACCAAAAATGACACAAGGTAAAAAATTCAAACCTCACTGAAATAATTGATAAGATTTCCAAAGAATTCAACAGTGTTAAGATTTTATCCTAGGAGTTTCTACATAGCTGGCAGAAAACTGTTCATATTTTACTGTGGTTCCTTCAGTGAGAACTAAATAGGGTACTTAGCATGCCAGCAACACCTGCCGCCCACCAGCCTCAAAACAGTCCTGAGAAGCCTCTCAGCAGAACAGGAATGTAGGCAGGTCCAAAAACTGTTATTTCCATTCAACTCCTTGGAACTCAGGCACAAAGAGGTTACAAGATTTGCACAAAGTCACACAGTCAGTTGGGATTCAAAACCCAGGTGACCCAAGTCCCCAGCCTATCTATGTTCTAACAGCTGACTGACAGCCTAAAAGATTAGGCTGATTTTAACACAGATTTGTTACTCTTCAGGACTTTTTTTTGCATGCAAGCAGTACCTAAGTGCAGAATAGATTCAGGAGTACTCACTGGTACTTGTGAGATTCTGACTTTCAAGTAGGACTTCATACCATTTCATGTGCTAGCAAGTTTTCATCAGAGTAATTTTCAAACTGCCATTGTATATGCAAATAAAACCATGGTAAACTATCAATGCTATTCAGTAATCCAATAATAAAGCAGATAGAAAGGTGGGTTTTTTTCCTCAAAAACATAAGCCTAATTTTCTGAGCTGTGTCATCTTCCTAAAGCAATTCAGCAAACCAGCACACTGTTTTCCATTAAACAGCTTCAAGACAGCCAGTTAATTCAAGTCTCAGCGAAGGATAAATGTACCCTTACTGAAAAAGAGACGAATCCAAAATTTCTAGGCAGTTAAATAAAATACAAAATAACTTTTTAATGCATTTTCATCCAATATACAAGCATTTTATGAGTATCAGCTACTGAGCTACTGAGTTCATAGCAAAATACGAAAGCATCAAGATCATTCTGTAATTCTTTTTCTTAGTTCCTTTGGCAAGCAACAGAAAGAACTGTAAAAATATCTGGATAATTCATTTCAAACACTTACAGAGCATAACCCTGGAAGGTACGTTTCATACATGTTGAACAGCAGATACCCTTTATCATTGAGCAGCCCATATAAGAGAAGCCTGCATCTACAGTCAGATTAATTCTTGTGCAAGATTTAGATGCATAAAACTACTTTCTTCTAGGAACCAAAATGACACTATTTGAGAAATCTGAGAGTCATCAGCCCACAATTCTAAGAAAGGTGACTGTTACTTTATCACACGTGCTGTCCTTATTTGCAAAGCAAAGATATTTTACTGGTGAGCACACGCTTCTCTATAACCCAGAAAAAATCTTGCAAGAGATGCTGCAAGGGGATAGTATGCGGGAACTAGTTAGGACACCACAGGACCAACCCCAAAGTCTTCCCTCTGACATCTGCCACACAACTGGAGAAACGCCCTCTGCCAAAACCATCAGGCAACCCCTGCCCTATCCTACTAAAATAATCAAAGAAAAAATATTCTGATACCAATCTAGAGTCATGATCTTGTCAGGGTAAGAACTTGTTTGCTGTGTGACATCCAGTCTTTATGTGAAACCACTAATAAACCAGTAAAATTTGTAAAAAGCTAAGATACAAGGACTGGAAGTGATTTTCTATACTAAGGAACGGACTGATTTCCTTCTTTTTTAATTGGCAGCACTCAGGTAGGGGTAAGATCTTTATAGGTAGAAAAGTAGGTCTAATGCTCATTACTTCTAGAGACCTCACTGATGTCTCTGCTTGTTCATCAACGGGAGCAAAAAAACAGAAAGTTCAAATTGATGGCATCAGTTCACCATGACCGATAAAAATCAGTGGTGTCATTTGACTCCACAATCATGTTTCTCAATCAGACAGCTTCCAGATTTTATTACAGAGCCCTTTTGACTAAAGTTCCTTCAGTTCTAGTACCTCATGAGGACAGCCAGCTGGGAACTCCAGCGATATTGTAAGGCAACTTAAATAGCGAGAGACTTGACCAGTAATTATTATAAAATCATTCACACAGACTTCTTACTTTATTTGTAACAATGGCCTACAACATCAGTATCCATGTGCCATATATTACCCTACAAAAGACGTGGAGTGATGTCTAGCTTTGAAAAAATAAACTCTATTTTAGGGCACCAACACATTTCAGCTCATAAAATCACTTTCAACCTTTTGAAAAAGGATAAATAAGGCAGCACTACAAAGGGAATCTGTCTAACAGTCTGCCTTGAGGCTTGTGGACAGTTCTGCTCGTTGATTTGCAACCAGTGGTTGGGAAACTGTTTACTGAATGTTTACTGAGAAAAATTCTGATTATATTTTAGGCAAGCTTTTTTATCTGCTACCTTTTAATGTGTTAATTTACTCTACTGAAAAGCCAAAGGGCCAAATTCACCCTTCTGATAAGGCTTCTATTGTAGGAGCATCACTGGATGTGCACCGAAGGCATTATTCATCTGTGGAGAGATCACTGAGTAATATTGTCAAAATAAACACTTTGGAGTTGCACATCCTTGAAGAAAAGATAAAGGGATTGTGAAGAGAATGAGAAGAAACAGAACATCAGAGATGTAGAAAAGTAGATAAAGGGCCAGGAAGAAACTGTTTGATGTAAACAGAGTGACAAGCTAGATTAAGAACTCTCATTAAAGCATGCAGTATTTGCCTATAAGCAATTCAGGGAAGGAATGTGTTTACCACTCTCTGCCAAAATCAACAGCAGATGCAAAAAATCATCGATGTTGGAATTTTAAATAATATTAAGTCTACTTTATCCAAACAGCCAGTAGGACTATGTGAAGGAAATGCACAGCTGGGTGCCATGATATTCTTTGTCACACCACGTAAACAAGGTTATGCCTTGTTGCGCATTGACATGCAGGCCCTGCAGAGGCTTCTGCTGGTATGAGTGTGCCACGAGCTACTCTCTGGTTACTTTAGTATGCTTATATCTCTGAAAACATATACTGGTGCCAAGGTTCTATTGCTGGTGTGGAAGAAAATCTAACTTTGTGAGGACTATGTAATCTCAGGTATGACTGTGTGTTAAGACAGAACCTTCTGTGACTTTGCCAAGTTAGGAAAACAAAATTTGGAGATGTGCTGGAAAACTTGTGATACAGCACCTTGCATTTATACGCAGTAGCGTCCTTCACCAGAAAGTGAACATCAGAAATTATATCGATGCTGAATTAAAAGAAACTGCTTTTGGAGCAGAAGGCAAGGGTCAAGTGGATCTGAAGAACCCAGTACCTTGCCCAACAACAGTGGGGAATAAAGGTTTTGGCAAAGGCCACGATGCACAGATCCTATTGTAAATGAAGCAGATTTAACCAGAGGTCCTTGCTCCTCTCAGTCTCAGGTTAACATCCCCCTCTAGTGACCTTAGTTTATGGTGGGGAATTTTTCCCTCAGCAGCTCGTTGGCTGATGACTCTGTATGATTCTGTTAAGATGATAGGAATTTGAGTTACTACTTTCCTTCTGGCATGCTTGCAAGTTAAAAAAAAATACCTGACCTGGGAAGAACATGCAGTGAGAGTGAAGTTACACAATGTGCTGGCAGCAAAACTGTCCCAAGGAGCTGAACTCTCGCCTTTCAGCAGCCTCTCATACTCACCCTTGTGCAGGAGGTCACTGCACATGAGCTTCCTTTTTGTGCCAATTCCCTGAGGGCCATCATGCAAGTCAGACCATTGTTATGATCCACATTAAAAATAACCTGTCCTAAACCACTACTAAAGCCAACAACAGATCATATATTTGCACCATAAGACACTTTGTTCCTTTGACAGTGTTGTGAACAGAGAGGCAGAAAACTTATGTCAGGTGCCATTTTCTCAGGCTTTACAGAAAACGTATGACTGGTGAGCCACAGATCAAAGCCACACAGATTCAGCCATTCCCATGCTGCAGAGTTCTTGAAACACGGATCACACCTAAGTACCAGCAATTCCTAAGTACCAGGAATTCCTGTCTGGTTTTGCATGACCTGAACAAAAAATTCTGGTTATCATCATAGCAAGTTTTTAAAGACTGACACGACGTAACCAGAGATGTAAGGACCCTCCCTGCTAAAACTGAAAGCGAGCTCACAGATGGGGATGTGAAGTGGTGGGAAACCACCAGCTACGGGCGAAAACAAAAATCCATGCGCAAAGCCTAAGTTTCACACCACAGCTCACGGCTCATCATTTTGATTATTGATTGACTGCTCAATTCTCTCAAACAAAAGATGCCTTTTCCTTTTATACCATTGAGTGTAAAGGCTTCTTGCAAAAAGATGTGAAAAAAAAATTACTGTTACTTAAAGATGACGTTTGACAGGCTGAGTCCATCAACAAAACACTGTTCAAAGCCAACAGACATTTTTTTCCCTAGATTTTAAAAAGGATTAGAAAAAATGCTGGCAATTACTTACTTTCATCTCTTATCTGAAATCTCCTTGTCTGTATACTGGGAAGGAGACCTGAAGGCAAATGTGAAGAAGAGAGTATATTTCTTTTATTAGTTGAAATTATACAGTCCAAATGGCACAACCTTATGGCCTGTCCCCTATAGTCAAAAAGGGACTGACAGCTATGAGATGAGTAGATTTGATCTTATTTTCTCATTATGTAATATTGGTTGTGCAATGTAAAAATCTATAAGGAGTAAAAAGGAGAATCTGAATACATAGAGTATAAAATGCAACTACTTCTTCACTCACATTTCAATACCCTTCTGGTGAACTACGTATAAATTCTATTACTTTGTGTGCCGTTTAAGATAACATTGTTCAGAACAATGGCAGAAAGACTCGTTCTTTTTAAAGGTGTTTTACAGTGTGCTTTCAGTTGCAGCTCTTGGCTTTTGAGATGTTGAGAAGAGACAAGAATGGCTTGTTCTTTGCTTGTGTTTTGAAATGGTATCTGTTTAGGTATTCCAGATAAATCAGAAAAAAAAGAAACAAAAAATCCACACTATTTTAAGCTCTTCTGTGTCCTGCCAGTGTCTCATTTGTATGCAGCATACACCAAATTTGCCTAGAAGGATTTAGCTCAGTAGCTGGCACGTTTACATTACAGAACAACATATACCGTTTCAATTGATTTCAAGCGTTCTTCCAATGGGAGATAAATACAAAAAGTGGTTGTTGCTGAAAGTTCAAAAAATGCAATCAACAAATTGTAAAATCGCAAAAGGCCAGACAAATTTAATAAAATATTTCCATTTACCTTCCTCATCTTTACACAGCCTGTTCAACATAATAAGATCCTCTGTAGAGAGCCTTTATCCAACTGTTTATATCACTTCATACAAAATATGTGTTTGAATTACCACAGCAATACAAGGATATAAATTCCCAACACGTGACATGCCAAATTCAACATAAGTTATGCTTTCTTGGCATCTAGACATTTTCCTTTTTTGTTTTCTGTACTTCAAATACACTTCCATTTAAAACAAATTAAAAAGCATGAAGATGATAAAACATAATGACATCTAAGAATTCAAGTGACTTGTGCAACATTATTTTGTGCTTTCTACTTCTCCATTTCCTCCTACTGCAATTAAAATTCATCATGCCCTTCCACGCATACAATAGTAATGCATCAGGTTCAGTCCAGTACAGGTTTGCAACCCTCAGACTTGGCTTTATACTCCACGAGATCCATCCAAATTCAAAAAAGTGCATCTTTTTCATGATCTTGCTTTTACGTTGGATGATGTGAAGCTCTGATTAGTTGATGTAGGAATGCAACGTTAAGGTACAATTGCAACCTCAGAATAATTCTTAAATGTAAAAAGAAATTTTCGAGCGTGCACGCCCTTTCTGGAATTAAAAAAGACACCATTATAATGGTGCTACTAGAGCCACGGTACAGTACATCATGGCACATCTCCATCAAGGACATGAGACAGGACTTCTATTTACAC
Organism: Thinocorus orbignyianus; assembly: GCA_013400375.1. Lineage (NCBI taxonomy): Eukaryota > Metazoa > Chordata > Aves > Ciconiiformes > Thinocoridae > Thinocorus > Thinocorus orbignyianus. Next base: position 1,420,401 of record VXBW01008039.1, on the reverse strand, counting down.
AAACTCAATGCCACTTCCAGAAAAATATGACAGAAAAAAAAGGAAAACATTATTTCCTGAATGTCCTGAATTTTTAGAAGAATCCTTTTACTTTCTCTTCAGCAATGAAGTGGTCCTCCAGAACTGCTTTTTTCCTGGCCTGTTTAGTATGGACCATAAGCGACACCAGCAGGAATTGGGAATCGTATGGCAAACGGCTTCCTCTGAGAGGACGCTCACCCACGCCCCTTTACTCACAAGCCAGCTTGCTGTCAAAACTTGAAAGGGCAATAGCAAAGGCTTGTAGTGCACACATTGGGTAGTTGTAGTCCATGGTGAACACATCCTCAGCCACGCGGCCAAACTGCATCACGATGTAGTCAGCTGCAAGAGAGGCCATAAAAAAAGTGACAAAGTGCTACTTTTGTTTGCAGTCATTACTAAGTAAAGTATTCGACATCATACCCTGGCCCAGGCCAACAAAATAAAAAAAATGCTCACTCATCAAACTTTGCAACACTTATTCATGCAAGTGGGTGTGCTGATACCAGAGGGAAAAGCAAGGACAGCTTGAGTGATAAAGGATTGCAAGACTTGTTACTGTCTTCAAAAAAAAATTACACAGATAAAAAGTGGTTTTTTTCAAACAGAGAGAGAAAATTGCTTCTGTATAAAATGCTCAAGTCTTTTATATAGACCTAATGCAGAGTTTCACATGTATCAAGAACCAATCAATAATATTCCTATCTAACTTCAGGCAAGTGGACAAACAAGGACCATGAGGGAAAAGGTGGTATGACTGTGATCTAGACCTAATCATGTCTCTCTGTTATAATGGTATTCAGAAATCCTTTCTCATCGATTTTTCCCTTTCGTACTCTGTCAGCAAGAGGAAATCTCAGCCTCATTCACAGCTTGAATGCTTCATTGCAGAAGCAGAGGTAATTGTTTCGCCTTATAAAATGCAGCAAATGCTAGACCAATGTTTCAAACTCAGTGTTGCTCTCAGCAACTTTCACCAGTTTCCAATTATTACCCCGCAGCCTAAGCGTGGCACTGCTGTGGCCCAGTGTGCTCCAGCATCTAGTGACTATGCTTACCTAAAGTGAGTGTAAAGAGGGGCAGTATCATCCCATTCAAGCACCTGTCTTTATCCCTCCTCCAACAATTGTACCTAAGATGGAGAAAAAAGGGGCTACACATTGCTGGCAGAAAGCAGCACAGAGGTAAGGTCCTAGTGATCGTGTGAAAGGCAGTTCTGACATTTTCAGGGTGCTCATGAAGTTCAACCAGGCTAAGAGCAAGGCCTCACACGTGGGTTGGGGCAATTCCCAGCACAAATACAGGCTGGGCAGCGAACAAAACCCAGGGTGTTAGGATGCTGGTTGATGAGAAGCTCAACATGACCTGGCAAAGCACGCTCACAGCTCAGAAAGCCAACCGCATGCTGGGCTGCATCAAAAGAAGTACAGGTAGCAGCTCGTGGGAGGTGATTCTGCCCCTCTACTCTGCTCTGGTGAGAACCCATCTGGAATATTGCATCCAGCTCTGGAGCCCTCAGCACAGGAAAGACATGGACCTGTCGCAGTGGGTCCAGAGGAGGGCCACAAAGAGGGACAGAAAACCTGTCTTGTGAAGACAGGCTGACAGATGGGGTTGTTCAGCCTGGAGAAGAGAAGGCTCTGAGATGATCTTATAGCAGCCTTCCAGTACCTGAAACTGGCCTACAGGAGAGATGGGGAGGGACTTTTTATCAGGGAGTGTAGTGATAGGACAAGGGGTAATGGTTTAAAACTGAAAGAGGGGAGATTTACATTAGATATTAGGAAGAAATTCTTTCCTGTGAGGGTGGTGAGGCACTGGAACAGGTTGCCCAGAGAAGCTGTGGATGACCCATCCCTGGAAGTGTTCAAGGCCAAGGCTGGATGGGGCTTTGAGCAACCTGGTTTAGTGGGAGGTGTCCCTGCCCATGGCAGCGGGGTTGGAACTCAAATGATCTTTAAGGTCCCTTCCAACTCTAACCATTCTATGACTCTGTAGGGCTAATGGTACAAAGAGTAGTAATACATTGTGCAGTGGGATTGGTCTGACTGCCACTGTCTCCAGCTGGGCAGTGTATGGGGATCAGAGTGAACAAAAGGAAGCACTGTGTGATACAAGTGTTTGAGTGGAATGATACTGCTCCACGGTCCTGCTGACTGAAAGTACTGCTGGTCTGAGAGCAGAAATTACTCTAAAATGTTGCTCAGTTCATAAACTGGGCAGCCAATGGACAAAAGTGCAATAGCACAGAGCAGAATCACCTGTTGCAAGCACGACTACTTAAACACCCAACTTGCATCAATGTCATGGCCACAAGGTAGAGCAGCGTTAAGTTGGACCCACACAACTAAAACTCACTCAGGTAATATCAGTAATGGCAAAATCACTGCCAGGCTGCGTGTGCAGTAGTTTCTACACATTACAGACAGAGAGCTATACTTACGATCATTATCATGAATAATTTGGAAGTTTTTCACTGAGGCCTGTGTGACTCGACCATGGAAATTTAAAACATAGGACTGGGTGTCATCATTCCAGACTGGCGTTTTGTTATGCAGCTCAATGACACTCTCCGTATTTTTGTTCTGCCATCTTGCAAGAAGTGTCTCATGTTCCTGCACACACCACAGATACAAACTTCAGTTTAACACTCTCACAATGCAAAAAAATAAATTCACACAAAAAACAATTCATAAATCCCTGCCCAAAGACTAAATTGTCACCCTCAACTCTCAAAACAGTATCACTGAACAACACAAGAGAACTTCTACTATCTTAATGTGAATGTGCATTCGAGTCCTTTCTACAGCTTGGAAAAGGTTAGATGCACTTTTTGTTATCAAAACACATAATTATTTGAAGTGCTTTTGTGAGTCACAGAACGAGTCACACATCCCATTGTTCTCCAATTGTTCAAATACTGGGGTTTTTTTAACCTCCAAACCTCCAGAAATGAAAAAAAACAACTCTAACTAAAAAAGAATTCAAGTAATTTTTATTGCTGACTGATGGCATGGCTTACATTTCGTGGTCTGATGGAAACTCTTTCATGGTCCATATTCATTCCTGGTATGATCACACTCATTTTACGTGGTCCTTTAAACCCCAAGACATTTGTTTCCTAAAAATGTTTGGAAAAGAGTTCGTCATGTTCTGTATTTTTAAAGTTAATGTTTTCAACAGAGAGACACAGTGGCAGCCCAGGGAACTTACTTGTTAGACAATTCAAAAAACATCTTGAAACTCCCACCTTCACTGGCACTGCCAAATATTCAAGCTTTGTCTTAGAAGCTCTGACGACAGGAAAAATGGAAATAGAGAGGTTTCCAAAAACAATCCCAGCATTGGCTACCAGCAACCTTAATACAATTTTAAAAAAATTAAAAATCCCTTTGTTGAGAAAGGATATAAACTAACCAGATTGCTTGGCTACTGCTAGATCCCAAAATAAAGTAGTTGTAATTTAAAAATCATAAAATGCAGTCACACATTTTGATGAGAGACAAAATTAAATACATGGGACCAATTCCATTTATTCCGGAGCCAGCACAAAAGCAAACAAGAAGCTGCTGCCAGTAAAAGCATCTGTTAGGAGTGCTGTGGTTTTCAAAGTCTTCAGATATATTCTGCTTAGAGATGAGCGTGGTAAAAAACAAATCCATTAGCATGAATGCAAATTTGAGCTGTGAAGGCAGAGAAAGTAAAAAATAATGTGGGCAGCAAAACAAACCTGTGGAAAATACAAGTTCTTTCATTAAACGCGATTTGATGCCTTTCTTACACAAAAGCATTCCAATATTGCACTATGCTCTCAGAATACAACAACTAAAATCTAAATAGGCCACAAGTCTTATTTTTATCTGAGGCTTTCTTTTTTCCACAGAAGAAACTGGGGCCAAATATTTCAGTAAGTTGTCATCTACTTTTGAAAAAGTAAAGGGCAATGTTTTCCAACCCACTCAGTAAAACCTGATTGCCTATTTTAGCATTAACTGCAATAAACAAAACAGCGACACCTCTCAAAGTCCATCTCCTCATGTTTTGTGATACTTTTTTTTGGGTCACATACATTTCTTCCCCTTTTTGTTTCCTAAGTGAAGGGCTGTGGACACACACTGAGGAATATCAGAAGGAAATTCCCATTGGCACTGTTCCCAACAACGTACCACAAGACACCAAGAATGGGACACCCCCAGGGCTCCAGCTAGTGTGGCTCTACCACTGGAACATTCAGAAGTGACATATTAGGGTGTCTCTGCTTTTATGTATTTAATAAAAGTGTCATGATTTTAAGGAACATTAAACTTTTTAAAACATCTCTACTTTTACAAGCAAAAATCCACGTTAACTCACTGGAAACATCTGAAAATAATGGCCTAAAATTTACACATGCAGATGCTTTGTCATCCACCAAACCTTTGAAATAACTTTGGTGGAGATTTTACACAACTCATTAAAGATTTTCATGTATCCAAGAAAAAAATTCCACTGAGTTATTTTACTGAATATTCTTGAAGAAATTCAAGTATATTCATAAATTTTCAGAATTATATACATCAATGGGAAGAATCTACCACTTTTCTGAGTCATTTACATCATGGCCTTTGGCAGCTGTAAGCATATACTTGGGTTCTGCATCATGATGAGACCTGAACTAAAATGAACGCCAGCAGATTTTATAAACAGGAGAGACTCAGCACAGCAGAGGACAGTTTCTAAGAAAAGATTCATGCTTATGCTTATTTTCCACTAACTACTGACAATTTTGATCTTCTCTGCAATGCCTTACAAGCTTTCCTTTTCATCAAGTTGCAGTTATTCTATAAAGAACTAATTTAGATATGCTATAAAGAACTAATTTAGAAGCTTACTGGTTGAAGACATTATTCAAGGTAAAATTAAATAATAGCAGTGAATCACCCCCCTCCCAATAAACAGTATTGTCACTGAAAAATACAGGATTATAGTCTTTGGATTTACTCAGAAACTCTAAAATCAACATTTCTTCCAAATGATAAGGGAATGTTTTTTAGTTGCACATTACATCAACCACCAATTCTATCCTACGTTTTACTGGCATATGCTATCCATTTGCTAAAATCAAGGTACTGAATAGAAATTCTACAAACATGGACTATAAGAGGAAAACAGTAGGGACAAAAGAGAAGCTTCATTTAAGACCAAAAATTAGGGGAACATGGGCCAAATTCTGATTTCACACCATTTTAATGCCACTGACAATCTTGGTTGACATAAGAACTCAACGTAAGGGCTGTTAGCTGGCAGAGTCTTCTAGCCTCGACCAGCATGCCAATGATTTAAATCGGCTAAGGACTTGGCCCAGTATCGCTCAGAAGCTGCACGTTCTGCCTTAGCTCAACCAGTAAGGTGTTCCAGTGAGCATGTTTCACAACAAACTGGACTGGAAGATCAGAGAGCCTTCTCCCCAGAGTTGCTTTTAAAATCTCACACACTTCCATAAAACTCTGTAAGCATTTCAACATGGCGGCAATTGCTGCCATGATGGAAGTGGCAAGGTGTGTATCCCAGCAGCTCCCATGAGATTCACAATTTAATTATCCCAATTTTCTTTCAGCCACTTTCCTTTCTGGACTTGATTCACACAGCTGTGTCTTGTCCTTAATATCTTCTATAGAAACTATCACTCTATAGAAAGCCCAGACCACAGAACCCACTACAATGGAGCACAATGCAAGTGACTGAGGCCTGAGTAGAAACACATAGTTTTATTACTTTATTGAGTCACACCTCAGAAGATCAGCTGAGCTCTCTGCCTGAAGAATCTGATGCAAACTGAATTGTGAGGTACCACGGATATAAAGGAATCCAGCACAGAAAATCCTGGTACAAATGGTATTTATACATCCCTGCCTCTCAATAAATTTTGCCAAGTGATTCTGTAACTGGCCATTAGGTGCTGCTGCAGGTTTATTAATGTGCCAGCCTGCCCTCAGCAGGGAGAGGAAAAATGGTTAACAGCATCTGATAAAACTTGGTCCCCGCACTAACTTTATTCCTGTTGCTTGAAACACGTCCTAAGGTGAGCTCCACAATGAGAGTTCTCGACACATTTATCCCACAGTTAACAGTCGCTTCACTGGCTTCTGCCTGTATCAACAAGACCCGCTGAGATGATTCAGCAGGTCAGGCTCAGGAAACTGGTGGAAGAGGGTACAGCTTGCTCTCCAAATGGGGACTCGATCAGATGAGCAGAGAGACAGTGAGAGGCACAGCAGTGCTTCCAAAGTATTGTTTATTATAATTTTTGCTGCAGGAAAAATCTCAAGGCAAGAATTAAGAGATTACCTTAGGGCAAGGGTCTTTCGGGAGTGCTCTTTCTGGCTCTGTGGCTCTGCTGCAGCCAGGAACAACCACCTCACTTTAGCAAACCTGACTAGTAATGAAATATTATTCTGATTTCCTTTTGTCCTCTGACCATAGCACACCTGCAAGCCCACTGCCTTTCTCCACAAGTATCAAAATATCAATGAAACAAGTCTTTTTCTTATACAAACATAAAGGTTTTAAACTGTTGATCTCAAAATAGACATATATAAGCAGCTTATCTTCCAAACAGTGGCCATGGCTCTGTTCTATCCAACACTTTAAATTACCTCTGCTGACTACAATTAAGTTTTTTTATTTGGTAATGTTAATGGTTCAAATGCCATTGTTGTTGACTTAGACAAGCAATGCTTAAATTTTTCAATGTATAACATTTTTTTAAACTGTTTTTCATTTTCTCCTTGTTATTTCCAGTTTGCATCAGAAGATTAGTTGCTTGGCTTCAGGGAATGCCCTCCTATATAAATCAGTAAAATTAGCTTTATTTAAACATATATGTTCTGTTAGGTTCCTACTGAAACTTCAATCAAACTCTAAACTGACATCAAATCCTGGACTTTCTTGTTAAAGCCTGTTAGCTGGATTTTCTGAAATTCTCAAGGAGTTTCAAATCCAAAGGAATGGAGGGATGTGTGTGTGTGTGTGTCTGTCTGCAACCACAGGCCAACATGCCTGAATAATACCACATGTGACCCAAAACCCTATATATACTGTATTCAAGAAAAACTACATCCTAAGCAGCAGGAAAAGAACCCGTTATCAGCTAATACCACCACCCCCCAGTGCTCTCAGCACTTTGCATGGAAAAGATGACTCACTCTCTGCTTTCCTTCACACATGCCAAAAGCTTTCAGATGCAATGCTCCCCACAACCTGAAACTGACCTTTCTAGGAATGCATTCTCTGCATATGCAGTGTATATGCTGGGATGGTTGGACCTCAATCTGACAGAGCTCCAGGCATCCTTGATTAGAGCTGGACAATAACTTTTCTGAAAAACGGTCCTTGAGTACTTTTGTCAGAAGTTGATGTTTTTTAAAAATTGAACAATTTCTCTAGCAATATATGTACCAATTTTGACTGGAAGAGTTTCTTGGGCCTAGAGATTTCTGGACAGAAAGAACACTCTAAATAAAATAGTCATCCAGTAATCATGAAACAACAGCAACTGTTTCAAGCCTTGATGTCTGCATAGTCCCTAACAAATGCCATTTACTGTCCTATAAGAGTCTGGTGTCTCTCATTCAATTGAATTTTGAGTTTTGTTTGGGTTTTTTTTCTGGTAAATAGTAGTTTCAGAGTTTTTATCCCAGTCTCTCAGCCACTGCTGCAGACCTAGCTATCCAGCTACTTGTGTTTTGGATTGGAGAGACCGCCTACAAAATGCCATTAAAAATGATTGTACTTTAGTGCAGTAATTCTGCACGCACAACTCCTTCCTGCTCAGGAGGCTCCCTCAGATGGTGCCTGCAGGCTGTGAAGCCTTCTACCCTTCCCAGAGGGTTATGTGAAAGCTCCAACATCTTCCAAACAAAAGTGACAACTGGGCAACCTGGTTCTATGCACAACATTTTTCACCTCCACTTTCCATTGAATTCCCTGCTCTCTCTAGTGAAGATCAGCTGTTTGATTACATCAAAGTATGAATGCTGATTTACATAATTGTAAGCGAGAAGGAAATTCAGTGTGCTATTTCAGAAACTGGATTGCCCTTTCTTGCATCTTTTGCCTGTAAGCAGTACTTACGTAACAAATAGCAGCCAGCTCCTGACGCAGGACACTCGCCTCCAGGCTTGATGTTGTTTTCATTGGATTTACTCCATTGTCATAAACTGTAAACTTAGTTCCCATAAGATTTGATCTATCAAAAAAAAAAAAAAAAAGGAAAATCCAATCACCATTTGTCAGTGATGCTGCCTGAGACATCTATCCTTTACTGCATTGTAGCCCCGGAGGAAAGACAGGTAATATCAAGTATAAAGTCCAAATAGTTGTTAATTCTGATCCCAACTAAATGGCAACTCCTGGACTGAAGGCCATAACAAAAATGTACAGGTACAGTACAGTACAGCAGAGTATACTAAACATCCCTTATTACAGTGGAGATTTCTCATGATGCCTTGCAAAGTAGCAAATTCCAGAAACCAGTAAGGAAACACTCAAATGGGGTTATTTTGTTTGTTTGCTTGGATTTTTTAAATATGCTTACTTTCTACAGAACCATCTGCTTTCTTCACTGACTGCTAAGTCTATTATTAGAAAACAGAGAGTGATTTTCCCGAAGTTAAAAATCAGATCAGTCTTTCCTATTTAAATGGATATCACACCAAGGAGCAAAAACTTAGGACATAATAAAACCACATTATCTTCATTCTGTGTTTGCACTGCAATAAATAGCACATGAAATTCTGAGATCCACACAGGCAAATGGGAATTAGCACCACAGTCCCTTTCCTCAGGCACAGACGATCTAAACATACATTGAGAGGCTTCACACTGGTATCGACAACAGACTGATGCATGATGGGGTGACAGCCAGAAAAGAAACAAGTGCTTTTGAAAGAGTTCCACTACTTGCAAATAACTCTAGTTAGGATCCTAAGAAATGGGCAAAACCAAAGAGATTCTCAGATTGTCTGACAGACAAATTCCATTCAAAGGTATTTATATCAACAGGGGCTAAACACAACCTGCTCATGCACTTCTGAAAATCCCATTAAGATAAGCTATGCTTGTACACCCTTGAGAACCTGGCCTTTGAGCATTTGAGAGCATCAGTCCTTCTGACTTTTAATAAAATATTATTTTGTAAGTACTTGAGATGTTTTGAAAACATGCCTTGGACACTGGTGAACTTTAAGACCATTATAACTTGATGCAGTCAAGCCTCTAATTAAGAAGTCATAGTGGCTTACAGGCTTCTTAATATCTAATGAACTTTATATTATGTAAGGAAAATTCTTAGATGTATCAGTGTTTACCTCAGTTTTCCAATAAAGCTCTCTCCACCCCGAGACAGGTCAGTTGGGTCTATGGAGATGAGGTAATTAGAGGTTTTACTCTTCTTTCGTTTCCTTCCAGCTAACAGGAACACCTAAACAGTGCAAAAAACATACTCTAGAATGCCAAAGGGGTTAGGACACATCATTTCCTGCTTTGATATAAGGCAATTTTTCTGTCTTCCAGCATCCTTAGTGAAGTAACAGAAGGTCTCCAGAGACCTAGCAAAACCAGATAAAAATCTGGAAAGGGAAAGTGACTTTTCAACCACTCAGTCCATTATTTATGGCATAAATAATTAAATTCGATCTCTTTTGTTAAATGTTTCATTCTAAGTTGCTCTGGCTTTTCAAGTTGAATTGAAAATAGATGCTTTTCAGGTCACAGAATGCAGAGAACCCCAACTGCTGACTGTCACATAAAAGTGCCATGCATGGATTATTTAAGGCCAAAGACTAGACGTGTGAAGAAAAGCAGCAGAACAAAGTAAAACTATTGTTTTGCTTTTGGAAGACTGTAGGGCACATCTCAATAAAAGTGAAAATATAAGATTGCATTTACTTTGTAAGAGTTCTTCAGACTTTTAATAATTTTTTTATATTCAGATGCAACTGGTATGCCATTCAAGTTATTTTATGACCTTTTTACCATGCTCCCTTTCCAAGTGGAGGTAATAAGTAGGGTACATCCCTCTGTCCATTCCCTTCTTGTCTCTTGTGATTCTGCATTTGACAGTGACACCCTGTGGAGCAGGTCTTATGGCAAATTCTTCAAGGTCATCAACATCTATGAGAGGTTCATTTGTGGAAGGACTGGGAGCTGAGGCCGCTTCCTAAAACAGTAAGCAAAACTCAGGTTTCTTCAATTTTGATTTACAAGGTTATAAGCACAAAGGAATGACATCTGATAGAAGATGCACTTTAAAAAGAATATATTAAAGGGACATATTGTCTTCCCCATTGTGATTCCTCAGCAGCTCTGAAGGCAGCTTATCAAGCTAAAGATCTCTCCCTACCCAATTGGTCAAGCTCTTGGCTACCAAAGGTGCAGGGAGCAGCTCTCTGTGCCACTAATACTCACCCTACAGGCTCATCTGCAAAGCAGACCGGGGTCGGCTGCAGAGGGAGAGTGCTGTAATGTTACAAGGCAAACCCTGTCTCGCACCCTCCCATCTCACCACACTTCTGACAGAAAGGCCATACCCAAGGACAGCGGTGGCCTTTGACAAAAGGAAGAAATGGGATAGCAGAGACAGATTAAGGTAGACAGAGATATAACAGAGATGAAAAGTCACTGAAGAATATAAAAAAGTGGGGCACCATCAACTGGTTTAGCAAGAGCTTATGATTCAGAATATTTGAACAACCCAAAGTTTTATGTTGGATGGTAGTCACGAGAGCAGGGTGGGAAAATACTCAGAAAAAGCCAATAGAAAAAAAAAATCCTTCTGAGCACCTGCAAGAGGTAGAAAGGTAAATATTTACTGTTTACCTTTCTCTTCATTCAAGTTCAGACAATATTTGCTATTCTTTTCTAACCAAGTCATTATTTTCATTGCTTGCTCCTGTGAACTCTGAGAGCTACTAACAGTAAATCACCTTGGAGATACTCTAGTGCATACTAAAAACAGAACAAGAAAGCCAGGCCCACCCTGACCGCACTCTGAAGTCACGCAGTACACAGCAGCCTGCATGTTCCTTCTTTGGGTATCACCCCTTACCTTATTGGATTTCTTGCTCGTGGCAGAACCAGGTCGAGTGTTACTGTTTAACTGTGAAGAACTAGAGCTGTCTTCATCTTCCTCATCTTCTTCCTCATCAAAATTCATGCTACTTGAAATGCCTGAGGAGAAAGCAGTGCACTTATATGAAATACTAATTCATTAAAGCTGCCCATACTTGCTGTAAAACCTCACCTATTATACTGTGGCACCCTTAGGCTCACAGGTGAGAGAGGGTGTGTGTGAGAGAAGTTGACTGTGCGACGCAGCGTAGAAATACATGGGTGAGACAACACCTGCCCTGAGAAGCCAAAGCATTTCAGCAAACAAGAAAGGAAATATCATGGTTCCCAGTCCACAGAGAAGATCAAACTACCTAGTGATACAGTTAAAAATTAAATTCAGCTCTTCTTCATACAGTCAAGTAATTCAAACACAACACAAAATCTTAAACCTGAAATTGGAGCTGAGCGGACAACCTATCACAGCCATTTGAAAACCTTAACAATTAAAATATGGGCCCTCCTACAGCACACTTTTAACTGTTCCTATGTGATCTGATGAAGACCAGCTCTTAAATCAAGAAGAAACATTCACATCAAGGAAATGTTTTCATGCATATTTATTTCATGTAAAACACAGTATCAGCACAGGCCAAAGGAACTGCCTTGCAGCACTTAAAAATTTGACTTTACAAGAATTCAAAACCTCAGACATTTCAAAGGGAAGCACAACTTTGAACATCTAATAGGGCTTAGCAGCAGAAAGCATCAATGGTGGGACATTTGCCAGGCCTAGTTTTTCACAGAGCATCATGCAGATGTATCCACCCTGCATTCAGGTTCAAAGGCTACATTCCACATAATAGAGCCTAACTATGAAATACCTTTTTTCCTTAAAAAAAGGATAGTAAATCACTTGGTCCAAAATTTCCACTATTGGTAAGTTCAATGCAGAAGGATAAATGAAATGCAAAGATTTCCAGAGCCAAGCAGCACGGGCATAATTAACTTTTTCCTTCCGTACTTACCAGGAACATGATCCAGGGCGACAAGACTGGACTGAGAGGTGGAAGAGGACCAGGATGTATTTGCATGGGGATCTGGGAAAGGAAAAAGTCCACGGGCTTGATTCTGCAAACCCTTAATTGAGTGAACAAGTCTAACTTGCCAACAGGACTCCATACAGGGCTAGAGGCTTACTGGATGGGGCCACAATGCTGCTCACTTAATTCTCAATTATGGACATTTTATCTTTCTGCACAATCAAATTCACCTTCTATCTGCTTACACCTGTGTCATCACCTATTTTAATACTTTGAATAAAGTCAAAAAGCCCTGAATCACAGAGCTGAATGGTCATCATCCATCCTGAATGGTTGTGCCACGATTCCTTCTGTGCATGATGTTCCCTGCACGTTAGGTTTTTGGCCTACTTTTGAATTCTAACACACAAAAACCAACAAAACAACCTGATCAACACACGTGATACACACAGATTCTGCACAAATATTAAGTCAGTAACAAGGAAAAAAGTATTCTTGATTCTATGATTCTATTCTATTCAGACTTGTACTGATACTCAGATGGCCTAAATTCTACCAAAATCCTTGTGCCCAGCATGTCCTAATCATCTTTCTCAGGCTCTCTAAATTGTTCTTCCAGAACTACATACAGAGATTTTCTTGTAGCTTAGTCTTTTAGAATATGAGCTCAGTCTGCAACAAGCAGAGGCTGAACCAAATTAAGGTACAGAAATATAAACGCTCAAGATAGTATCAGGAATAGTTTTCTTCTGTTCAAATTTTGAAACAGAATGAGGAAAAAAAGACACGAAAAAAGGTATTTAAATACTTTTTACGTTATTGCTGCTTCCAGTAACTTTAATACATATCCCTTTTGACACCAGATGTACATTGGATAATAAAACAACACCAGAATAGTAAGAGCGAGTGTATAAATGTAAATCAGAAGCATACGCAATGCAATGCTTGCATTCTGTTGAGCTGCACCACGATAACTACTGGTTATCCACTTCTTCAGTTCCCCCAGCATGGACACACACCACACAGCACAGCAGCAACAAGTTTCAGTTGGATCTGATTATGCAAGGGAGCCCTGAGTTCACAGGTCAATGGATATTTTCAAAGCCTGTAGAACTCACTCATTATTAATCACACACTCATTAATCACAAGCATTATTTCTTAATAACGACAACCACACTCTAATCAACTATGCCTGGGTAACAGACACGGTCCATGTCCTCAGCTGGCAGCTGTGCAATAATGCCATACTTCATATGTACAGACATAATCAGTTTATTTCTACATCCATGTTCACTATTTCACCACCAATATTCCATGCCAGCCTTAGAAAAGTCTGCATCTATGACCCATGGGGAAGAATGCTTCAGAAAAGTTCCTGTTTTGTTTTTGAACTCAGTGTGGCTCTGTCCTAGTGACTCATCTGCCAGAGAGGAACTCTACATACTATGACTTTTGAAATCAAAAGGACAAATATTTTCTGCAGGAAGAAAATTATTCTAGTATGGCAATTTCCAACAGATGGAGAAATCAAACAAAACACTTGGCATCTTCTTACAAGTGGCATATTCTTTTCACACTTGGGTAGCCTATAATTTGTCTTGTAACAGAACTTCTCTCACTGGGGAAGCAGAGACACATATTGAGAGAGGCTTCCTTACACAAAGTTAGTGTCGAAGAGCAAAATGGGCACAAATGAGGCCATGTAAATCTGATGGGACTCAGCCTTCCCCATTAGGCCAGTTAGCATTTATCCCTGTGTTCTACTCCTTTTGCTCCTATTACTTACAAGAGAAGGACTGACGGGAGACAGCAATTCCAAGTGATTTTCAGACCAATGGGACGTGCCACAAGCAGTGAAGTGGCAGTGGGAATCCACATGAAAAGCCCTAGCAGTAAATAAGGTTTCCCATGAATAACGGGATACTCAAAACTTTTTAACAAGTCTCCTCTGCTGGTATCAAGTGGTAAACTGTACACACATAGTAAAAATCTTTCATGGAGATGCTGCTAGTTGCAGTCTTGTCTTAATACTCTTCTTTATGTCTCACAGAGCATAGGTCTGTTGTTAAAAAAAGAGTAAACCTCAAAATTCCCATTTACAAAAAGCTATGTCATGCTACTCCCTTCCCCCTAACCACCCCCCTCCCCCCCAGCCTGTAGCATACTAGTGGTCCACTCTTAGCGCTGTCTGTTCTGATCAGGAGTATACTCAAACCTGGTTAAAAAAGGTCATATATATTAAAGAATATGAAGTAACAAAGCAAAACAAAACCAAATCAACACACACACACAAAAAAATCCCCACCCATAGCTTCTTTTAAAAAACAAACAAATAAATAAAAACATATCTTAACCTGGAAAAAGCCCTAGAAACAGAAATTTTCCCCAGAGTAAAAATCTGAGTGCTTTGACCTAATTTGAGAAGTCCGTTGATACATTTTAAGTCAATCAGCTTTAGTAAGTAGTGTGCCTGATGATTAAATATTCAGAGCCATGGCTACGGCAACACAATTACCACACAGATCAGAACTTGTTAGTCATGCCAACATCCCTCTGACTCAAATGCCCAGGAAATACCACACTTGGAGAAAATCTGCCCATTTCAGTTGAAGTTGCTCACATCTGCAAAGTAACATCTCAGAAAAAATGAATCTTAGTGAGAACTGCTCTGCAGACAAGAGGCGGGCATTTAGGTATGAATAGTCTATTCTAGATGAGTCAATTTTGCACTTTTTGCTGTTTATACACAAAGAATTTATTCTTAAAGCATCGGAACACTCTTGGCTTGAGCCATTTTTGCTTCAAAAGCTGTACACTGAAGAACAACAACTCCGAAGCAAATGTTTTCAGAAATAGCTTTGTGAGGATTTTAGGTTGGTTTTTTTTCATTCCTACAGTTCATGTCTAATGAAAGATAACAACAGTACAGGAAGGAAGAGACGGATGCTTGAATGTGTACATACACAATCTATCTCCCAAAAAAACCCATCCCAGAACATTTGTAGACCATGCACGGGAAATACTACAGAATACACAGTGCTTCAGTTTTCACCTGCGTAAGCAGGAACACACATTACGAAAATATGAACAATATTTAACTGACAATCCAATTAAAATTAATATTCTAGTATGAATGTTGCTATTCCATATTCTTTTTTTTTAACCTTGAAGTAAGTGATTTCCAGAGTTGTACAATACAAAAATGTGAACAGAAAGGTATGAGCATTAGTATCTGCCTGGTACCTTAACAGCAGCACTACACTGCAGATGGGAAAGCCACATCCCTGTGAGTCTGGAGAACTCTTGTTCCTTGAGACAAGAGAGAATTGTTTTGTTTGGTTGGATTTTTTTGTTTTTAGGTAATAGACTAAACAGAATAGAGCGTAACAGACTCTGAGGAGAATAAATGTAGAGTAAGAATCTCTGCTTAGGCTAGGGCTGAGAGTAAGAATGGAAAAAGGAGTCAACTTAACAAAACAAGGAAGGAGAAAGTGAAGGCAGCTTTGGCGACTTACCTTTTTTCTGCATTGCTGTTCTAAGATCTTGTTTGCTTTGCTGTTGTTGGCCACTAGCCATTTTCTCTCCATCATCTTCATCATGACTAGACTGTCCAACAGTAAGAATCTGCACTTGACTTCCTATCTTCTGAACATCATCTTGAAAAGCAGCTGGGCCATCAATCCCTGTCAGACAACAGCAAAAGTCTTACCTGTCTGTGTGTCAAGAAGTTACTGAAAAGACAATTGCTCACTCATAAAAAGCACCTTTTCTAGAAATCTGAATCAGAGGTTCACATTCAATAATATTTTTAGACTGAAACAAGATTAAATAGGAGTTCAGGGCAAACATCTTACTTCCTACGTATTGCACAAGAGAATCTTCAAGAGGTGATCAGGATTCCACTGTTCCACTGCTCATCCTCAAAGCATAGTCATCCATGCACCAGAAACACAGAAAACTACACAGAAAATTAATTCACTAAAGAGGACCGACGAAGAAAACAGACACAGCTTTCATAAGAAGACACAACTGGTCCAGAAACAGGTAAGTCTGAGTCCCAGATTATGCCTTATTCCCTAATAAACAACACTGCTATTATGAAATGATGCTTTCAAGTTTCAGAAACCTGGAAAACTCACAAGTAAATCTAGTAATGTATACAACAGGAAAAGCAGCACATTAACTAGAGTAAATATGCCTACTAAGTAAATTGTGATACAGTTAAAACATGTGTGAAACTATAAATAAGATAATACACATTCCCTGGAACATCCATCCCCTGAGATGCTCAAATCTTGACCTGAGCAACCTGCTCTCAGATTAGCGTGGGACTAGACAGTCCCCAGAGGTCTCTTCCAGCCTCAGTCATGCTGCAATTATGTGCCTACTGGTGACAGCCAGAAAGAAACTATTTACCTCCTTATGGCTGTAAACTACCTGTAAAGACAGAAACATGAAAACATGAGGTAAGGTGTGCTCTTATCACAAGCTAACTTCTTTTTCTTTAGGACAGCAAGTTAAAAATTCGCTTTGCAAGTGTACTTCAGCTCTTAGTGAAGACTTAGTGTTGGTATATATTACTAAATTAGCTATACAAAAATGTGCTTTTGCACCAATAAAAATGGTAATACTATCATGAACATATATAGTAAGTAACATAAGCCTGTTGCTGTTCTGAATTTTTTGTTAATAAGCAAGCAACACTGTGGAGAACGAGCAAGCATTACAAAGAGCTAGTTCAATAGAAGAATATGGTGCTTCTCACACCAAATAGGGCTGAAAAAATCCTGTAAGAAGGAGCTGTAGGGATTGGGATTTTTTCAGACTGATCTGTAGCAGAAGCCTCCCAACCCGCTTTGCCAGCAGCTGTCAACTTGCATTAAAAGACGACTGGATTATGCATTTAGCATGCTTAACTGTACCGTACCATATTCGCCTGTGATACAAAGCATAAATAGAAATAAGAGTAGCTCCCACCCCCAAGAACAGGGACAGCACTGGCTGTGCAACTCCCTAACAAGATGCAGTCTGACAACAAAGAAGAATTAAATTCACAGAGTTCAAGACCACAAGGAATCATTGACTCATCTGCATCACCTTGATCCTTATCTGGCAATTTTTGCACCAACCCTGTAAATTTTGATTTACTTACAGTAAAATTAAACTAACAACAAAAAATAAGCGATCCGTCCATCCAACCTTGAAGGACTAAATAAAGTTCATGGAAACGTTTCTCTCATCTTGGTGGGCTGACAATTTCAGATAGAAGCCCTGTGCAATGCAGAATGAACAGAATAATTTCCTAAGCTGCGGGTATAATATAGCAGTGAACAGATTAGCATTTTCCGTAAAAGTTATCTCAGGATGAGCACTACAGCACAGGAGCTATAGAACAGACAAGTAGTTGCTCAGACCTACTGTAGTATTCTTAAAAGCTTTAACAATATTAACCATTATCATTAAAGTGTCTGTGTAAAGCTAGATCCTTACCTTAATACTCTGAATTTCAAAAGCATTAAGCATCCATGAGTTTAACAAGATGCTCATACTTCACGCATATCTATCTAGCCCCTTGTTAAGCTTTGGACAACACAAACCTAATTTTGAGAACCCATTTCAAAAGGAACAAAACACCTTAATTATTCTTCTTCAAAGCAGACATTGATCTGCAGCAAATTAAATGCCTTCAACAGCATCAGACATTGCACCGAGGCTGCTTCTTTCTGATGCCTGCAGAACATCTGCGCTCGCATCCTGTGCTGCCAGGAACATCACGTATTATTAGGCGTTAGGACAAAGGCTACACTGGCAGGTCATACTTTCAAAGAAGAAAAATCAATTTCAGTATTCTGAAGAGTGCATCACTGGTAGAGTGTGTTATTAAGCATTATGAATGGTTCCACTGGTGACCCCATTTAAGAGAACGGAAGCTGTAGCCAGACAGAGGTGGGGGAGGAAACCACAGAAACTCTGCTGCATTGGAATACTGTAAATGGCTCACGGTAAACGCAGCATTAACTATTTAATATTTGTTCATGTGCACACATCTTCTTAGATATATATGCATGTGTAAAAGGGTATTTAACGCAAGCATGCATACACATTTCTTTTCTCTCAATCATGAGACATAAACATATCTTTGTAAGTTATAGTTCAAAAGGCAGCTTTACCATCACATACCTAACTTCTGAACACAATTCCAAGCTTGCATAACTGTGATACTCAAGGTGGATCTCTCCCTGCCTTCTCACTTTCTTTGCCTCGCTGATTCCTTTCCACCCACTTATTGGAAGGATGGTTCACTGTGCAATAAAACAAACCATTGATGTCTATAGTTATAAGTTTCCCATTTTAAGGACAGGGTCAAAAGAGGCAAAGGAACTGAGCAGGCTGTGCTGAAAAGAAAGTCTTTTTTTTTGGCCATGGTCAGCATTTTCTACAACTTTTCTCAAAACTTAGGTAGAAAAAATACCTGACAGAGATGCCCTTGAACACCTGCTAAGACGAAAAGGGAATTTTTGAGAGGCAACTATGAGGGAGGGCAGGGAGGAAAGAGGAAGACTGACACAGCTCCCAGACTATCACCCTTCAGTAAATGCCTTCTGGTAAACTTTGACATGGTCATGTCTCAGAGGAAACCCACAGGAAACCCACATACCCTCAACTTCTATCTCAGTTACAGGGTTTTTAGATAGGTGGGCTTTTTTTTTTTCTTTTGCTTTTACTTTAAACACACAATATTAAATATCCACTGAAAGCCTTGGGAAAGGAATAAAGTGGTAAAATTTTGCTCATTGTTTACAACATAAGAGAAACAAATATAAGCTTTTGTGCATTTTTACAATACTTCATTATGCCTTTTTGAAACATTAGCTTCCAAACAATGGACCAACAACCCAAAATCCACTCAGTCTCACTGGATTTAGTAATGACAACACATTTTGAGGATATGAGGTCAAGTCCTTTTTCACTGTTCCAATGCAGCAATTAAAGGAAATCCCTTCACGTGAGAGTCACCAGGCATACATTTCTCTATACTACATCCCCAGCAGATTTCTGCTGAACAATTTGCAACCATTTTGATATATCCTATAAATAGATGCTAAAATGAATATAGATGAGCCACCTCAGTTCCACTAGATGCAATCATAAAATTTCTTTCTGTTGAGCTAAGTACAGACTACATAGAATGGACATCATAGATCCTAAAGTATATCCTTCCTCCTTGTCCCTACAGATGTAGAGGCTGTTTCGGGGTGGGTTTTTTCACCCACAATAGGACTAGGAAAGCATTACAAGTGCATTTCTGGGTATCCATTTGCACCTCAGGCATTTTTATTTCAGCTTCACAATCTTCAAAATGATCATGCAGAAAAGAAATACACTTCCTAATCCTATCTGCAAGTGAGAAACTAAGAATATATTCACGCTGAACACAAGGCTTAGATTAGTCTGTTGATTAGTCCTGTCTAAACTCAGAGTCTGTGACAGAATAGGTACAAGTGGAACTTCCTCTCAAAACTGAATAATTAAGCATTTCTAGACACCCCATCAGAAAAATTCTCAAAGTCATCACAGTCTAATAACACTATATTGCATCCGAGTAAGAAAATTAAAGATGATAGGCTAGAACCAGAATGCTGATTATTTCATTGCTCAAGAGATAATAAAGAAAGAGTATTTAAAATGTTAAATTAACAGGCAGAGGAGTAGGGGGAGAAGATCAAATGAGAGGAAAAGATGAAAACATACTACCAATCTATGTATGAGTAGGGAAAGTTCAGAGAGGCAGCTGATATATACGTGGCCACCAATTACAGGTGAGCACAAACATGAAGGAAGATTTTGCCATCTGACAATAAAGCACAATGCACAATGGTAGTCTTGAAAAAATTAGGTAAAGATTAAAGATGTGACAAATTACCCAGCAAAACAAATTACAGGCATAAGCATAATGAGTCAGCTCTTCAAGACATTATTTAAGTCTTTGGCTATATACTACATGAATACCCACTAATTGGATCTTGCAGGAAAAGAATCTAATTGTATTTATATACATCATGTTCCTCTCAGCATGTATTTATACATGCAAACATTTTGCTGTGAAAATGTTTGCAGCAAATGTTATTTCCTCTTGGTTCTTCTACATGAACTTGTAAGTATAGGAAAGAATGATTAACTGTTTGATTATTTACAGAGAGCCTGCGCTGCACCTAGGACACCATGAAAAGACAGATTTCTAAATTATTTGAAAATAACTGGTATAACAAATTAATAATTTCTTCATAGGACATTAACAAACTAAGAAAGAAACTAAAAGTATTGTACATCAGAGAGAACTAATTGAGCTCAGTGACTGAATAGTACATGAGATTACGTATAGGTAAATGAACACAGCATAGAAAACTATTTCTGTCCCTAATTTACAAACTGTAGGGCAGAACAATTCTTGGTCTCATTTCATAGAACATTTAAGACACAAATTCAACATACAATGCCAGGCATATTGCTCATAGACTAAGTTTTAAGAACGTGCCTAAGTCTGTTGCCGAACAGAACTGAAGAGCTGACTGAGGTCAGGCAGAAGGTCTCTGGATAAGAAAATCTCAGGTCACATTTTCTGACCTCAGTTACGTATAACAAGGGTTCCACAAGTATGCCCTTCCTCTACAAACATGCTGACAACAAATGCAGGCATACTAAAAAATTTTCACACCCCTCCCTTTTTCTTTTTTTTCAAATGTGCCTTCAAAGACAAGATACAAGGTTAAACAAGCCACTGGACCAACACAGAAGTCACACCCATGTGGATAACACTCAAGGTTGGGGCCAGCAATTGTAATTGCTCTTCAAGAGCACTGCAGAGCAGCTCTTCCTCCAACTTAGGGATGGCAGTGTAACCCCTCAAGGGCCAGCTGGCCTGTTCTGAGGTCTGAGTCTGTCCTCAAGAGAAATCTGTTCTTACTAGACTGACACTGGAACAAATAGAATTTTAGTCCTTTAAAGAAGTTGGCTTAAAGCAAACCCTACTTCTGCTTTT
This sequence comes from Thinocorus orbignyianus, assembly GCA_013400375.1. NCBI lineage: Eukaryota > Metazoa > Chordata > Aves > Ciconiiformes > Thinocoridae > Thinocorus > Thinocorus orbignyianus. The sequence continues at coordinate 1,399,208 of VXBW01008039.1, read as the reverse complement.
ACTGTGTCAAGTGATCTACATGTTAACTTTAAAAGACAACAGTTGATTATATTTTTGAAATCTGCATTTATCAAGAAGCATGACACTGAGTACAACAGCATTTACTCCCAGAACAGTGGTAGAAGAAAGTAGTGTAGCACATGCCATGAAATGAAAAAAAAGGTTCTTTCTCAGAACAATTCCTTGGGAAACTAATAGAATGAAATATCATGAAATAGCATCTTCTAGAAATGTAGAAGTGCATTGCTTAAAAAAACTTAAATAAAAAAATATCTTCCCCTCTTCCTTCCCTGCCCTTCCCCCCCCCCCCCCCCCCCACCCACCACACACTACAAATAAAAAAAAANNTTTACTGAAAAAGTAGAACATTCGTAGAAGAATAAAAGAATTTTTTGCTCTATTTTTTAGGACCAAATAACCTTAACTATACTGTAGCTGTCAGTATTTTCTAAGCCATTTCCCAGTATGTGCCTGTTCTCAGAGGGGCTGCACATCCACTGATACAAGTTCAAGTGACTGCAAAATCACAAAAATCACAAAGGGATTTATTTATAGGGAAAGGGGGAAAAGAATTTTTTTAGGAAAGGACCTCTGGAGGTGATTTAGTCCAACCTTCCATCAAAAGAAGGGCTATTACTAACACCAGATCAGGTCACTGAAAGCAAGTGCTTGAGCACCTAGCTCTAAATTCACCTTGATGAAATCTAGAAGCAGGAACTGTACCTTCATAAATCTCTATCCTGAGGAGGCCAAAATGATTTCTTCCCAGTCAAGTTCATGTGTTGCCAAAGCACAGCCTGAAAGGGTAGCCAGATCTGGAAACAACAGGACTTTTCTTGGTGGAAACTCACTTATTGTTCCTCCTACGCTTTCTTTTTAACGCACGGGGAAGCCAAGGTAGATCTACTCTGCATGAAATTCCCTCCCCCTGTCAGAATGGAAGTATTATAGTGAGAAATTATGCTTCTTATCCAACAAATGGTCTTAGTCAGCCAGCATTAACGTAGTCGCTTGTTACACATAAGAATAGGACAGGATGCACAAATCAAAACAGACAGACAGGCATAAAAGAGCAAAAAGAAACATGGAAGAAGCAAACCAAATCGAAACATGAAATAGTCCATCCTGGCAGAAAGAGCGCTGTGTGTCAGAGCAGCTCTTTTGCTTTCTGACTCTTACAGAGACAGCATGGAATCCTCAACATAGTCTATACTTTTAATACACAACATAAAAGAAAAATTGTTGGGAAGGTATTGTCTATTTGAACATTTCAAACACATCCAGATTCCTGATTTCACTGACAAAAATCATCATTTATATTGCCCATTGCAGCAAGTGAACCAGTGCAGTTCAGAGAAGGGTTTTCCTACAACGTACCTACATGCTGTAAGTACAAGAGTGCTAGGAAAAAAACAAAATCAAACAAACAGCAACTTTTCACAGAATTGATTCCTGATTTTTTGTACCAGATTTCACTTTGAATTAACTCCTGATTTTGCATGGTTTTCCAGGTTTTTATAAAGGTTCCATTTTGTCTTCCTGATTTGTTTTTGTTCCATTAATTGCATATAGCCAAAAACCCACTTTATCTGGTACATTTATTTACTTTCTTCACAAACTTATATTGGGGGAAAAAAAACAACCACACAAAAACCCACACACCACTACATACCTGTAATATTTTCAGCAATCTTAATTTCTAAAGAACCACCAAGGTATTTGATATTTAAAGACGCTCCAGTTTTGTATTTGTAAAGCTATGCAGGGTCCATCCTTTTAATAGGCTCCTGCTGCAACTATTTTCACTTGTTTGCGTTATTTTTCTGTTGAATCATCCAGTGATACTGTACACCAGGTTCACTAATATTGATACTCACCGCTTACTAGCGTCACAAATCAAACCAGAATTTAATCCACCATCTCCACTGGAAAGACAACAATTTTGCATACTCATTTGTTACATTTTGAGGGGTTTTTTTCCCAGTACTGAGTATTAAGTCAAATAATAAACTTGGAGACCAAAGCTTTCAGAAACACCAGTTTAATGAACTAAGCTGCCACAAACCATCATCAATTTTCTGCATTTGCAGGGTCTGTCCCGCAACAATGATGTCTCTTTTTAAAAACAGGCACAGTATATATTGGATACCACCATTAAGAAGGAAATACCAGTAATAATTACATATTCAGGAAAAAATGCTAAGTACTGTACGACCCATCACAGAATTACATAATGCACTGACCCCTAACTTAAAAGGCACAATCAGCTCTACACGAGCAATTAGCCGCGTTCCTTTTCTTGCCTTATGTCGGCGTAACCTCATTAAACCTACTATTTCCCTCGCGTTTCTCTTTAGTGCATTGTTCTGATCATAGTTTCATCATTCTTCGAGCCACTTAAAAAGGCATTACACATCTAAGACCAGAGTACAATCATTACACTACAGCTTTGAGAACTAGTCATGTATAATTCAATGATTTTTGCTGTAAATTAGCTTATTATTCATAGGATCTGTTCTAAAGAGGTTTTTGGTGATTTTTTTTTTTCCTAAAAGTACAAAGAGCTTGGCTGTGATTAGAAAGGTAATGCTCACTATAGCAAATACTAACAGAAACCTTTAAAATGCTATTTTTAGCATGTAAAGTACATTCACCCCTCAGTATCCATCCTGCTCGTTTACAAGACATACAAAGGTTACAGTCAGGGTAGTCAGAGTGGAGACAAAACCTGAAGCAATTGCAAAGCTAAAAGCAGAAACTAAAATTTCCAAGACTTGGTCTAATTAGCACCGAACTTCCTCCAACAAAATCTTTTATGCCACAAAATGGTATAAAACCATTTAAACCATATTCATGAGTTAGATCTGAAGTAACAGTAAATCTGTTCAATATTACTATAAATTCTTTTCTTAAGGCTCACACTTACTCTCAGAAGAAACTGAAAAATTGTTATGAGATCCACTATAGGGTTCTGCAACTGGTACTCAAAATTTTGTGTAGTACAACTGATGAGTAACAGCTCTGCTCTATGGAAACGTACATAAGCTGCAACTGATGAGCAAATGCTGAAGACCAGGGAGGACCACACACGGCACAGAGGAATGAGTAATATAAATTGCAGCAGAAGCAGAAGTTTCTATAGCTAACAATATTTGTTTCCAACACATAGAGCAGTATCAGCATGCACAAGATCTTAGTCTGCGTAAAGTGACAGTACTTTTACGGACACAACTTGCTTCTATTAAAATATACCAACATTTGCCGATTTGGGGAATTTTTCAGAAAACGAATGAAAAATTATTAGCCTGTGAAAAAAACACTAGGTGTTATCCGCTGTGAGATAATAAAAATCTGTGCAACCCCTTCACAGTAGGCACAGGCTGCTTGTGGACTAGCTTGCCTACATCCAGCAGAGAGGTTCAAAGAGAGCAACCCAGCAAAGGCAGCCCCAACACACACCTCACCAGCACAACAGCCCTGGAAATCACACACTCAAACAAGCACTGCTTCTTGCTCTGTGCCTCACTACGCCTGTGGCTAGGATTTCATTCACAGAGTATTTTAGTCAAGAGCTCTCAGAAAATTGCTTAGAAAACATATGAACATCTGCGCACACATGTTGGTGTTATACAATGCAGATTTGCCCAATGAAGCCTACTGTGACTGACCAGCACAATATCTTAAGTTCTGAACATAGTACAGATATAGACACCCCATAAGGGCAAAATCAAGCATTCTATGAAAAACAGAGCCTCAAGGATATGCAGTAACCATGATATAAGTACTACCTGTACAATGCTCAATTACAGCCTAAGACAGGGGTTTTTCAAACTAGCAAAAGAATTTTTACTCTTCAGCAAGATGTACTACAAAATAAAATTTCGCATCTATATATTACTGTGCTGGAGTAAAATTACTTTTTACATTAAATTGAGAAATATTAGCTTTCTGTTCGCTTATTTTACTAAGAATTTTTACATTCAGTTAATTTTACCTTTTATTTTTACTTATGATTTTAAACCTAGTTACTGACACACACCATCTTTTTTTCAAATATAGCAATAAAGCCTTTACCTCAGGGCCAGACTCCAAAGCCTGTCTAACCTCCTTTGCAGCCAGAAGAACTAGAGAGGAGACACTAAGTTCAAATCTCAAGAATTAAGCTGCAGTGTGTAAAGGATTTTAATGAGGTAGGCTCAAGTCCTGCAAAATCCCTATAGATAAGCCCCGATACTCCAACCTTAATAATTACCCTCATGAGTCACTGTTATCTTTAAATAGACTTGTCAAGAATATATGATTTTCTTACTTAAGCAACAGTGGAGAGACTGTTGGACATACACAAGACAGCATCACAGTACAATCAGGCAGTGTAGTGTTACAGTGGCCTTATCCAAGAACTTAAAATTATTGGAAAGGTATTTATTAACTCCATCAGTTATTCACTATAAAATAGAAAGAAACTGCATGAGATAAAAAAAACCTCTCTTTTTGTGAGTGTGCACATATAAAATTTGCATACCTGATGTTACTTCTTCCATCTAGTCCAGGTAATTCAAATAGTAACTCTAATAACAGCAACATCATTTCTACCTACCCTTTTGTCACTATCTTACCCAAAGTCATTGCGGAAAATTTTTTCATACAACTCCCATATGTCAACCAGGTGGGAGAGATTAACACTGAAGCAACAACCTGCAGAACCCCTTTGAGGATGTTATCTCAGTTTTGTTGAATTGTTTTTCAAAATGCCCGCTTAACCTCCAATTTGTATAATTTAAACCTCAGTAAGGGTCTGTGCAGAAATGACTGCAATTTAAGGCTGTTTCTCCAAATTACATTACATGCAGATAATCTAAAAAAGCACACTGGTGTAAAATGGTTCTCATTTCTTTAACACTGCAGGAAAACAGCATCTTTCCATGAGGACTTTCTTCCTCCTCTGCAATCTGAACAAACACTCTCCTTTGGCAAAGACTCAGCTTATGAATTTTCACCCTCCTTCACTCCCAGGGTGTACATGCCAAGAACAAGACCAAGTCAATCACATTTTCCAATCTCATGAAAATGTCAAGAAATTGCTTTCAAACAACTGTCAGAAATTCAAAGAAAGAAAAAAAAAAAACAGGAGAAGAAATATTTTGCAGTCAATTCAACATCTGACATTGAGCCACATGCAGCTAACCTTTGTGTTTCCCTTTTTTCTCCTTTCGGGTGCTGCCAGTCTGACAGCTCGCTGCTGCTGCCTTGGTTTTTTTAGTTGGTTTTGGAGCTTGGGCATCCGCTACCACCTTTACATCTTCCTGTTCAGCCTCCTGCACTGCTTGGGAGATTCAGGGTACCCCACCAAAAAGAAAAACAGAGAGAGAAGAGAGAAACAGAGAGAGAGAGAACGAATTGAGAACTCTGTGAAGGCATAAAAGAGTAAGCAGACATAGGAAAGTTTGGCATCTCAAACAATTCATGCCAAATAAACCAGAATTTGCAAAGTGACAGCAAAAACCTGAAAGTGTTAGGTTAGCTAGGATGTATTTCCTAACTTTTTTCTTCTTTCCAATAATGTATCAGCTTCTAACTTGCAGGCCAAAAGTGACATCAGAATATGAATGTGCTGCTGAGCTGTAGGAAGCACTTTTCCTCATAGTAAAGCTCTGCCAGACTAATCATCAACAGTGGCAGCGTGAAGGCAGAAAAAAATTATTTAGACTTTGCAGGGCCTATGCTTATAGCTACATCCTAACCCTGTAAACAAGGAATCATTGGAAAGCTATTTTCAAAACACACCTTGCACAATTGTATGTATCACAATATAAGCAGAACTGTGCCATCCGTGCATTTTATGGTGAAACTATACACAAGCTGAAATTAAAAACTCCTCCTACTTTGTAATATAAACACATTAATTTCTTAGAAGTCTCAACATAATATACATGGCATAAACTGTGAATGTCAACATAATTCATGCAATGCTAGTTGTTTTCCAAGTAAAAAGAGGCTTTATCATTTTCTAAAAGGAGGACATATTTTTATGTCAATATATGAATATGTGAAAGTGACATATACAGTAACTCTTTCTTCTGGTCAGGCTAAGCCTTGAAGTGAAATAATATTGAGTTCACAAAGACATAAAAGCAATTACCTTTGTGAAATACATAAAAGTAATTGCCAAACTTTGCACCCCAAACAAAACAACCTGCTGGTGGGCATTAACAGATTTTGGTGCCAGCTGCTGGTCACTGTTGATTGCTGAGCTCCACTGCCTTCTTGTCATGACTGTGGTTCATCTAAGAGAAACATCACCCTGCCACTTGAGGCCTCCCACCATCCCTTTCTTTTTCCCAAAACTAAAGTGCTTTCTTCAAAAGGACAAAAAAAGTCCACTAAGGAACCTTACTGGAAAGAACTGGTTGCCCATAAAATTACTTTTAAAATATCCTGGCAAACTTCCCTAAAAGACCAGATGATGCTCAATGACATACTGACAGTCAGTAATCTTTCTTTGAAGGGAGAAATTCTCCTGAGGCTTCTGATCTGTGAGCCAACTCTCCTGTTCACCAAATCCTTCATGCACATGAATGGCAATAGAAACACCAAAGAGATTCTCAGAGGAGTAAGATGAAATGGATTTAGCCATGTCTGTGTAGACTCAAGCTTACAAGCCCGCAGCTACCCTCCCTAACACAGATATCTGCTAGGAATAACATTCCGTTCACAACCCAACAAGCATCTGAGGCACTCAATAAACACACACTCCTTTTCTCATTACACAGAGGAAGAGTTCAAGTTTTATTGACAATCTACATTAAACTAGTTGAGGAGTGACTAAAGGCCGAAAAAAACAGCCTGTCACTGCCCGACTCCTCATTCCTGTCTTTATCACACACTAATCACAAGATTGCAGTCCTTTTGCTGAGTGTAAAGGAGCACTGGAAATGCGTAAGACATGAGCAAAGGAGTGAGTGCACAGGGAAAATGGCACATAGAAGGCAGTACCCTGGGTTCTGTTTCCGTGGGCATGGCAGCCTCAGAATAAGCAGGGAACCAGCGTTCAAAACAGCAATCTATCCTATATTTGTAACTCAGTCTCTCTTTAAAAACTTGGGTGTGTTCTTCTAATTGTTTTAAAGATGATAATCTACATTATAATTAAATTCAGTACTTTACAACTGAGCTGTATTAAATTGCCAGACAGTTCTCTATATCATTTTAAGCATGGCCATATTCATTCACTCAGATGAAGCATCATTTACTTGATCCAAAGCAACGATTAATCAGGAAAGGATGAAATATTCTGACATTGTTAATTGAAAAGTTAAAGACTTATCTTCACAATCTTGATAGTCTTCCTTTGATCTAACAAGTAAAAGCTTGAAGCTTTTTGAATCACTTATATCTCATCACTTTCAGGAAGAGACATCTGACTGTAAGTACAGTGATGGAGCTCCAAAGGATAGGGAAGGGAGTATCTCCATTGCTTTACTCCATAAGGCAGAGAACAAGATTTTGGTCCAGTAACAATTTTGAGCATATACCATCACTGCTGTCTACGGAAAACACGACTTTCAGACACAAGCAATGGAGGCTGCAAAATAAGATTTAAGCCACAAATGCACAGATACTGCAGCTGGGTTCATGAAAGGAATTGGTGAGAAACTTCCTGCTTCTAAGGGCTGCTTTTCTGAGCTTTACCACTACATTTAAAGCACCACTTAAAAAATAAATCCAAATCTAATCCCAAAATACCATCTCCACCACAAAATCTTCTCATTCTCAGCTATTAACTATTTGGCATATAGCAGACCTTGGCTAAGGCTCACCCACTCAGTAACGTTTTCTCTTGTAACTGCAGATATCAAAGAAATTATGTTGTTCTGCTACTGACTGTAAACATTCAGTTCAGGGCAGCACTGACTTCCAGGGGACTTGGCTGCATACTGCATTTAAACAGAGTAAACACTGGTGTCCGCTGCCTGTAGGCACTAACCTCCTCAAACACCTCACGTGTAAGTGCTGTCTGCTGCACTGCAGTAGGAAGAATTTTATGCAGCACGGCAGTTCTTGTCCACAGGGCCAACCGGTACCTCAATCCCTGCAGAGGAGTGGGGAATGGGCTATTTTCTGTGGCCTGCCCACCTACAAAGAGAGGTCCGTGGATCTACCTTGCTCAGTGAGTCCAACAGATTTAGATGTGGAACAAAGTATAAAAGAAAAATCTGGTTTCTGTTTCCAGTGCTTTCTCCTACCCTGGAGAGTTGTAAGAATGACTGTTTCTAACACCCTCCATACTCACTCTGAAGCTGGTCATTAGCATCTGGAGCTTTGAATTTAGCAAACCAGCACTCCTTCTAGTGTGTCTTTGTGGAGATGAAGCAATTTGTAGAATCAGTTTTTATCCCCAACCATGTTGTAAGGGGATCAAATGTCTTCCCCTTTGCCCTTTACTACATCTTGGGACAACTAAGTAACAATCTGACGAGAACTTCCCTTCACGGCAGGATGGGAACCTTGTGGTAAACTCAAACCTGCATTCTTCACAAGCTCTAGATAGCCCCATAAAACAATTTACAGTTCCCCACAAGAAAGTCTGAATAAGGAAAACGAGATAAACTGGTGTCCCTAGATAATACTCACTGATATGACAATATGCTTATGTCCTTAGTTGGATGTTAAAAAGTTAAAAACAATGATAAGCAGTACCACAGCATAATTTAAGAACCTCAAATGCAGCTATACAGGGGTGGAGTTTCAAAGACTGTCACTCAAAAATGAATTCACTTCAGTACAAAGAGAAATTTAGGCTATGTTAAAAATCACTACTGATAGTTATCTTAAACAATAGGAGACTACATGTAAAAATCTAGCCCAATACTCCATATGCCTCACACCAAACAATTAAAATCTTCACTTAACACCACACCGTCCCCCCAGGTTTTCCTTTCCTATTAAAATAATTTGTTTATACTAGAATTTGCATTTAGACAAGACAAAAACAGAGGAGCATATGTTGTGATGAGACAGAATTCCAAACAGCAAATAACAGTGGACTCTGAAATCTAGTGTTTCATTCTCATTTGGACTCATAAATTGTAAGAGTGTTGATATAAATGACAAGCTTTCAAATAAAACAATGGCATGATTTTTGTGTTACTCATCGACGTTCGTTAAATCCAGTACTGACTAGTAACCTCAATACACTACTAGAAAAAAATACTTTTGGGGAGACAGAAACGAGCACAGATTGTGATATTAAATCAGGATCTGAGCTGAAAAGAGAAACAACAAACAAATAGTCTATTAACATAGGACAAGACGAGCGTGGAAGGACCTAGATCAAGGCAGAGAAGGGAAGTCTCTGGGCTTTGCCTTGCATCACCAATGGCCAAATTGTAAAAAGCGGGGAAAAGAAAGCCTCTCCCATGAACTAATTTTGTGTTGGACAACACTGTATGTTACAGGGATAAAGCTACAATGCAATCAATGGAAAGGCTGAAATTTGTAAGTGAATAATCTGTGACGCAGACAACAAAGAATTGAAAAAAATATTTAAAGACAGGTACCCACACATATTCATACGAGTGCATGAAAATGAAAAGCATGTTCTTCCATCTGGCCTTTGTGATGAGAAGTTCACACACAAAATTAGTTTCAAAGTAGCGTGCGATGAAAAAGCAGAATTTTTTTTTTCTACTTGTATGATCTATATGAATCATAACTTAATAATCTCTATCACACAAAAATGCCAGGTGCTGGGGGAAAAAAAGTGGTTTTGATTAGTATATTATGCAAAGAATGAAGTGAGTGAAAAATCACAAAAAGCAAAAAAAAAAAATAATTAAATGGGTACATTAAAATTTTGTGCAGTCTGTCTGGAAAACACCTTAAATAGAAAGAGGCTGAACTAGACAATGAGGTACGTGAGGCAAACCACTGGCTCAACTGTATAAGGCAAATATTCATTCTATTAACCAACATTCTCTGAACAGTAAAAGAGAAAACCAAAATGAATGCCATGCAAAGAGAGATAAACTACAGTTCTGTTAGGGTGTACTTAACAAATCAATGCAAATTGGTTGTCCGTTTTTTACTGTTGCCTGAGATGCTCTTGTGTTTCACTGTAAGAACAGCTTGCTATTTTACTTTGTAAAGTTCTGGCATTAGTAAATCTTGCTGCTCATTTGGGCTATTATTCATTATTACTTTATTTAATCAACTTAAGATTCTGAACTGATCTAGCATTTCTACAATCATCTAAAAGACACTGGATTCTATCAGAAATATTCCAAAGATGAGTAAACCAACTATATTTTATAATGCAATGAAATATTTTTATTAGCTTTATAGACAATAAAATTAGTTAAATACAAGGGCCTGAATTAGGGCAAGGACTCCGGTAGGCTAGGGAATATTTAATCGTAGAGAAAGGTTTGATTTCTGCTTCAAACTGCTTATAATCAAAGGCATCACCCTGCAGCTAGTAATTTACAGCCACGTTCTAGATTCTCCCCATGGCTCCTTCCAGTTTACATATCTAACACTGATGTGTTGACCAGGCTGATTTTACAATACTCCTAAGTGAAACTGAATGTGAATGGGCTGAGAAAAAAAGGAGTAAGTGGTGCTGCTTAAGGACATTACTGAAAGCTCATTGCCATAAGGAGATTTCCTCAGAAAGAACAAAGGAAGGAATTAAACAAAAGATTCTTCTTAACCCTCACCTATCTGCTGTTTGACCCTGGGGAGGAGGAAAGAAAAGGGAGCATGTGAAATGGAGAGTTAATAGCAATGAATTACACTCTTTTAGAAAGCAGACAACTAATGGGGAAAGCTAAAATTATTCACAAAAAACCTATGCCAAGAAGATTAAGGACAGTAAGACATTACATAATTATGTTGCCACCAGGGCCTTGAGGGCATGAGTAGGCTTTAATTGCCCTGATGGCCGCCCTGGGGCTTCCACCCACACCCTGCCCACAGGCCGTGGCTCTCTTCCAGCTCAGCCTGGGCTATGCCATCAGTGCGGTGCTTCCCAGCTGGGTCTCCTGGGAAGACCTCAGCACTATGCTGTAGGTGGTTCATCAGCTTGAGGGAATCCTTATACATACGCTGCAGCCTCATCTCCTGGCCCTGTCTCCTTTCTGCCCTGATTAGCATTCCCTGGTTCATCCCTTGCTGTGTCTGCGACTGCTGAGGATACCATCAGCCGGGTCTGGCTCTGCCTGCCCTGTTCAAAGCCCATGGGATGGTGATCCATCTGCCCATGCTGAGGTCACCCACATGTTCTGGACACTGTGATTGTCAAGGACAGAAATAACAGGTAGCTGTGAAGTACTAACTGAAAGTAAATACAGTTTAAGTGAAACTTCAAAGCAAAAGGAAGGGAGTTTTTCAAGCAATTTTGAGCAACTGCCTCTAAACTTCCTTCTCAAGTCTTAAGAGTACCAGGAACCACAAAAGACCTCTAAACTACCTGCTACTTACCCACTGCTCTCTGATTGTTGCTGCTGGGTTAGTTTGTTTATTTTGGAAATGTACTAGAGCAGTAAGGCCTGCTGATAAATCAAAAAGATGCAGTAAAGGATGAAGGTGAAGAGACTGCGGCTGAACAGGAGTTTTCAGAATATATGCTTATTGGAAGTTAAGTATTTTGCCCACATGATACTTGGAGTGCTGCCTGATCTCTCAGTATTAATAGTCTTGTGCACAGAACATTCTTTGCTATCTTCAAAAAATAAACTAATACCTCCTTGTTTCAAGGTCAGTGGAAAACAGGGATGGTGAGACACTTTTGATGAACACACAAATATATGTTTTATAAAATGGATGGTTAACTGGTGTTATCTTACAAAGCTGACAGCTTGATAGTCATCAGAAAACTCTCTCATCATTCATGGTGAAGGAGCAGAATGACACGTCAAATTTAACAATCCAAAGCTATGACTTGTCATCATAAGTCTGTTCAACACACCACACAACCATTACATCTAGATGTGCTGCCAAATGTCAAAGGAGGAAAGCAAGAAAGTAATTTTGCCTTTTTACACATGGTTAATCTGAATCTCTAAATTGGAAGTTGCCAGGAAAATTACTCTGAGAGTATTTAATTGAAAACATTTTTAATTTCAAGTCTTTAAAAAAAAAAGTCACAGCTGCAACAAAGTATGGCAATATTAATGAAAGCATATCTGGCACTCATTCAAATCTCTGCCTCTCCGCCTTCCTCAGTGCCGTGAAAAGAAAAATCACTCCCCAATGGAAATTCACCATTTTCACAGAAGTAAAATTACTCTTCTCTGTAAAAATGGGCTTTCATCATTTGCATTAAATGTAATTAAATAATGTAATTAAATTGTTGCAGTAACTAGTGTATCTCTGTATGCTACTTAGCTCCAGGAAAGCTCAGTATGTATTTGCAATCCAGACTGAAAAGCACTGCACTCAGAGCAGAATTTTGCAATGTCATTTGAGGCTACAGTGTTTGTTCAGGTTTACAACAAACTTCATAAAATAAGTGGTGTAGAAATACAGGAAAACAAACCAGCAGATGTGACTCGCATTATAGAATGGCAAGCAAAATTTAATAAAAACTTTAAACAAGAAGTAATACGTCCTTATGAAGGACACCAAATCAAAAATAAACATGAACACAAGAAGGAAAAGATAAAGTAATTTCTAAGTGACCTCTGTTACACAGAAGGATTAAATTTATTCCAGTGAATAAATGACTCTGTTGTCTTTTACATACAATGTAAATGCAATAGCAATCCCAAATGCCAAATGTTGTTATTGGTTTTTATTTTGCAATTTATAATGGTGAAATAGCAACAAAGTAGTATTTGGTACTGCAAGAGAAAAAGGCATTATTTGTAACAGTGCCAACTGGAGCCAAACATCATGGAAGTTAATGGAAGGATATCAATTGTTTGAAATGGCAGGCAGATAATTTAGGGTCTAACTTACAAGTGTGGTCCCAAACACACATTAATACCTTAATTTCAGTGGGGGAAGGAAAAGAAGGGGGGGAGGGGGGGAAGGGAGGAGGAGAGAAGGAAGGACACTGCATTCATCATCTTACATGTACCTCCACGTACTCAGCTTTGTCCCAGATTTATCTATAAATACTGCTGTGAAACTATTTCTCCCACTGCTGCACCTATGCTCCTAGATGCACAGATTATAAAATAAGAGGTTCTGTTCCTATTAAATCTATCTCTATAATCCTTTCCAAACAACAAAAGCCATCTCCTACACACTTGGTCCTACCTGATCTATAGATGCTGACAGGCAAGCGCTGCGTTACCACTGGCTAATACTCCAGCTGAAACTAACCACTTGTGGTCCAGAGAGCCAAGGATTTATTTTATCTCAGGTTGGTTGCCACAGATAACTCAAATACTGTTGTTGTTATTGGTTAATTAGGCATTATGCCAACAACCAAAAGGGTTTAAAAAGATATTTTACATATAAGTAATTTAGAAGCTATAAAAAGGATCTGAAAACCTTTACCTATAGATGAAACATGGGCAGGAACGGAGAAAAAAATGATCTGTTTGGAGACTTGTGCATGGTGAATTCTGCAGAGCCACCTCCTTGGTGGGAGGGCAGCCATCTCCTTAAAGGTCTCACAGCACCCAGAGGAGTTACTGGTAACGCTTGGTAGAGAACTGAGATACCATTTCATCCTACCAACATGTCACCTTGCTGTTTTGAAGGTATCTACGAAAAAAATCCAGTGATCCTGGATCTCCTTACTGTGTGGAGACAGGCTTTCAGCAGAGGCTTTTCATTACTTAATAAACTAACAAAAAAGAACCTCAAAAGAGCCCTGTACCTGCTTAGTTTCATACTGAGTTGAACTGGTTCCAGCATCTTCAATCTTGAGCAACACAAGTGCAGGAAAGCCACACCTGTGCATTCCCTTTGTGAGCTGCCCCAGCTGAGCTCAGTCACAGCCCTCAATTAATATCCCTCCCTTCCATTGCATCTCAGATTCATATGCAGTTCCAGTCAGCTCCAAACTAGATGAAGCAAAATACATGTGCAGCCAGAGGACTAACAGTTATCACCCTGCAACTCCCTGCAGAGGTTCAAAAGCAGGTAAGGGCTCCTCTATACGGAAAAACTTACAATCAGCTTAACTAGCTAAACATGCTGTTCCACTGTATCTACCTACAAACAGCTCACTGGGCCAATGTTCTATTCCAGAACAAAAGTAACTTTGACTTTTTAAGTCCACACTCTGATAATTATTCTGAAATGAAATGAGGTTTTATTCCAGAGGAGAGTTGCCCATCAGGGAACCACTGCAGCACAGATAACTGCATCAGAATAAGCTAAGGCAGTGTATGAAGGAAAATTTCCCAGCACAGAAAGCTTAACATCTCAGAATCTCTGAGATGTTATCTCTGACCTACTTTGCTCAAAGTACCATACAGATATCTCCACACAGGCATCTAATTATTTGTTGAAATCAACAAGTACTTTTGTGAGGCACGGATTTGCTACAAGGGAAAAAAAGAGAGTAGAGGAGGATGATAGGTGGAAAGAAGTGTCCTTTTTGTAGCATTTGCAGTACAGGAATTGATTTCACAAACATGCTCATCCAAGCAATGTAGTTCATTCAGGAGCCAGTCAACTCCCATCAAAGAGTCATTCTTAACTTAAAATCAGCATGCCCATAACAGAAACAAATGAACGGAAAAGAGCAGAATAGTTCCTTAGAATCAGCCCAGCTGTCTCATGCACCCGACACTCCCACACACAAATGTTTTCATTGAAGGGGAAAAAAGGGCAAACCCTGAAGCTGAATACCATCATTAGAAATAGCCATCAAAACCTAACTATGCACCATGCAAACAGCGTAACCTAAGACACTAAGTACATTCCCAGAGAAGACCGCACCAAAAAAGGTCACTTCTGCAGTTCTTACAGTATTTTGAAAAGCAATGTTCCTAACAAAGGACTTTTACAAGGCAATAAAACACTTTACTAGGTAATTAAATTCTCCTAAATTGGCTTTTGCTAACTGCACAGTTTATTACAAAGACAGCTGTCCCCAGGGATTAACAAACTCTAGGCTGAATATGAGAAACATTAATTTCTCATTATTTTTTTCCTTTTCTGAAAACTTGTGAAATATTGAAAGGGTTTGAGAGACAAGTTTAGAACAAACTGATTTAAGGAGTATAAATTTGTACGTATTCCAGCAAATAGTATGGTTTAACATTACAGAAGGGGTCACTTTTACCTTAAAAGCACAGTTAATCTCACTTAAGTCAGAAAGTTCACTCTGGTGCAAATTATTGCAAAATTTAGAATTTAGCTCAGTTAGTGCAGATATGCAATTTACTACCATTTATGCAGCAATAATGTCTGTTTTTCTCACCCGTGAAAATTAAAACCTTGGTCAACTGACAATACAGAAGGTTTAGTATGGGATGACACCTCTGTACCATAAGGCACTATTTCTTAGAACAGTTCTGTACATTTGGTAAGCTACTGAGTGAAAGAGGAAAGAGAGAAAAATTCTGTTTTCTCTGATTCAGAAATAAATAAATAAAACCCTAAATTCTATGCTAAATCAAATTCTTAGGTCAGAGTGGAAAGCAATTTAGTTCCATCTTAAAAAATTTCTTCCTAGACCCTGAGAAAAAGACAGCAAAAGAGGGAGAAATATTACTAATGTTTTTAATATTTATTAGAAAAACATAACTAAAATAATATTAAAAGGAAAAAAAATTCTCCATCTGAAATCACTTATGATAGCCTATCTCCTTGCAGAAGCAAGATAAAAAAGGTCCAGTATTAATGAAGGCTTAACATTTAATCAATCCAATTTCCAGTTTCTAACAATAAATTCTGTATCTGTAACCAATCCACCAATTCCACATAATTCCACCAATCACAAACTGAGGGTGTAAAGGCTCTGAAACCTGCATCTCTCACAGCACGATTCGTTAGTCCAGTAAGTACCTGCCCATCATCTTGTTGAAAGATATGACCACCTACTGAAAATTAAATGATAAGACAGATGAAAAGTATAGCACATGCAATATGCTTGACAGAGATCTGAACTGAATGATGGATTAAGTTTTTAAGTCTGGGATATTGGTTGGTCTCAGGTTTTTTCCCAGAGGTAGATTCACAAAGGCACCTTAGATTTTGCGTTTCAGACATTAAACCTTAAGTACTCTGCCACCTAGTAGCATTCCAAACCTGGAAACAGCCAACTGCATTTCAGCTCATCCTCCACTCTCTTTTTTCCCCTGTACTAATTCTGTGTGGCACATACCTACCAATACCCAGGGCAGGAAGCCTTTTGCTATTGAGGCTTATGAATCAAATTTGACTTAACGATCTGCAAAAAGAAAAACTTGAAAATTGCTTTTCACTCTAACTCTTGGAGGTGTTAGCAACCTGGAATGAGATCTACAAGAGACACAATCCTGAACAAGGGTTACCCAAGCTTCCCTCTAGGAAATCCTGAAGAAAAGTACACACTTACCCTCATTGTGGGGCCAAAAAGCACAGCCTGTATAAACAGAGAACTAAATAATGACTGGATTCCTTAGGATTTATTTCTGATTATTAAATTATGTGAAGTCTAGCAACACAGAAATAGCCTTATAATTTTTTTTTCGCTATGGCTGCAATACCTGAAGTGTCTTTGTCCATTCTGGACTCTGTAATCTTTAATAAGAAAGCACAGACCACACTGTACACACTTGAAACGTTCTCTACCTACTCACCTACTTTAGTGAGCCTTGGAGAAACACAGTATCTTTGAAATTATTATATTCAAACTTCACTGAAACTAGTTAATGGATTTCGAACTTATCATTAAGACTGTCAGGCTTAAGCAAAATCATGTACAGAGGAATACACAGAGTGGAACAGCGTAAGCTTTACTTCAGTAGAAACCAAGGCTGAAGACATTTAAGTATTTATGGCAGAAGGGACAAGCTGCTCTCTCTTCCCCACAGCTAATTACCTTGCTCCCTCCTGTTAGGCTAGCATTGCAAGTTCTGATGTTTAGCCCCCAAACACAAGTAAAGGATACGAATTATGTGCTAAAAAAACCCAAAACAACAACCTTAGTTCTCATTAGCATAAATTTAACACGGAAAGCATCATACTACGACTTGCAGTAAATAAACATGCAGTTGATCATACTCATATACCATGATATATGGTGCTGCTGTTGCTGTTAAGGTAGGATTCAACCAATGGAGCTTGTTCTTCTGAATGTTTCATTCTGCGTGTTCTTGTGCGACTGTCCACATTGGACTGAACCATTAATGGCTCCTGGCGCTTTTTCTTCTGCTTCTGTTCCAGCAACGCTCGCTGAGGAAAATACAAAGAAAAGCATCTGTTAACTGGACTCTAAGCAGTAGCAAACTATGACGAAAAGCAATGGATATCTTTACACCTTCTGCAGTTTTCCTGTGGCAGCTGCTGACAAGTGGGATATGGGATACCAGCTTATAGGAAATCTTTCCAAAAAACCCCAACCAACCCACTACGAAACACCTTCTGCTGAAAACAGCAATTAATTAAAATAGATCTTTCTGAGCAGTCTACCAGCTGTCAGAACTTGCTTGGAAACAACCCTCGGGAAAACAACGGTGTGACAGCAGTGGCTGTGAAGCAATGGGAGGGTAAGCAAGGGCATGAGACAGAGATGACAATTTAAGTTTATGTAAATTAAGAGCAGGTAACCTGTAAACTAGAATCAAGTGACAACGCTGAGCCTAATTTAACAGCTATACAAGATGAATGTTAATTAAACAACTGAATTTTTCATCTAGTCCTGCTGAAATCCAAAACCTTTAGTATCTGATGGTACCACAGGAATCTCTCTCTCTGAAGCTTCATCCACAGCCTCAAAGAACTGAACTGTTAATTTTACTCATCCATTACCTCACTATTTCCCTGCTCCTATACAATGATTTATTTTGCTTTTAGAAAGGAGATACACTAAAACTGAAGAACAAGAAAAGAGACTGGACTCTTTCAGCTCCATAAATTGTGTGTAACACCTCAACATGACTTCAAAATTCTCAGTCTAGTACAGGATTACAGTATAAACAGAAAGTAGTTGCATCTTAAAATGAGATCCTGGTAGACATGGAAGCTGACAAAACAATGGGAGAAGAAAAGTGTAGAACAACATAAAATTAAACTCACAAGTTTACCTACAAACATGACACAGCTTTGTTAAAACGGGGACCACAGAAAAATCAAAGGAAAAGTGGAAACCTCAAACCCCATTAAAACTTGATGGCAAAAGTCCCTGAGATTTCATGGAAGAAATTCTGAATTACTTTCTTGTACAATTCATGTAGGGACACAGTAGCAAAATAGGCAACATAGCACACGGTGCCATTATTTTAGTCACAAGGGCTAAGTCCATGGAATGAAACGGAAAAGATGTAAAAATGTTGTGGCAAATCTGCGCTGGCTGGCCCATCTGCCAGAACCTCTTGTCCTTTCTGGTCCATCAGAGGGGTAAGAAATACATTGTAAGTCAGCTTAAAACAAGTCCAGGGCAGTGGAAACAAGAATCAAACAACAGCCATAAGAAAAATTTCAATGGAAGTTAGACTTTTAAGTAAGCGGTAACCTCCACAGACCTCTCTTTTGCATTCCCTAATCGGAGGATGTAATTTTTTATCAATTAGCACATATAAGTGTTGGTGATTTCATTACTCCAAGATTCAGACTTCAGAGAGCAAGAAGGTCCCCTTCCAAAATCTTACCTGCCTGTCAAGCTTCTGCTGGCGCAGGCTGCTCCCCTCATCATCCAGAACACTGCAAAAACAAAGAGTACATAGTTGGAACAAATTTATCACTCAAAACAACACCTAACAGTGATCACTGGAGCAAACTCTTGCAGGAGTTATTCACATAAAACTCCCACTGTCTTCAATGAAAGGAAGGTTTTTCTTCTTCTCCACTGTCTTCTAATGCAAAAGTCAATATATACAGCAACAGAGTTTGAATGAAAATTTGCATATAAAGCATATAGAAAGTGAGGAATGTAAGAGAGCTGCTTAGCATCTCAGCAGTATTTAAAATTACCTTATAAAAATTAGCTGCACACTGAAAAACAGAATTTACTCCTGAAAAGTCACGCTGATTGCCATGCACTTCAGTTTTTAGAGACTGGCAAGACAAACTGTATTGTGCACTTATGTTCCTTTCCATACTTCCTTCTGCTAATTGTTGCTAGTCAGGAGACTTGCTCCTGCACATTCAATCATTTTCATTAATTAGATGTTAAAAATGAATGGCACTTAAATCAAAAAATTATTTTTGTCAAGTATTTTATCAAATCACTGACTACACTTTATTCTTCTGGAGAACTAGCAGAATTCATTTTCTCTTGTAACATATTTATATGAAATACTAGCCCCTTTTTTGTAATCACTCTTAACAATCAAAAGGAAAAAAGTAAAAAAATCCAGGACAAACGAACCTGGATTCTGACCTACATACAACCAACGTGTATTGCAGCAGAAATGTCATAAAAGTGAGTCTTCCCACGTATTAATATATATCCTTCAGGAGACAGTAAGGTTATAGTAGAGCGAGGACAGTTAAGGCATGCAGAACACCACCTTTCCAACACCAGCATTACCAAAGACCTAATTAGGCATTATTGGTAGCATCAGCCTTTTACAATTTACATTCATGTTGTATGTTAGAAAATGTTCGTGTTCCACAGAATGAAACTATGCTGTACAAGTACCTCAGGTATGAAATTACAGTCTCTTGCATATATAATACATAACTTATAGTCCATTAAAAAAAAAAACAAAAAAAAAAAAACCAACAACAAAAAAAAACAAACACACCTTCACACTCACCAAAAACGTTCTGCTTTACACCAAGCATTCTTCATTTGATAATTTACAGAAATAAGTTATAAAAAGACAACACATATTCCTCCATAGTATATAATATCGTGTTTTTTTAAACATGCTTCACTACAACCGCAATGCATATTAGCTGTACTGCTAGAAAATAAAACAATCCAAATGGGTATCTTTGGCCAAACAACTGAGTAAAAGATGTCCCAGTACACAGTTTCAGGCTTAATGGCCTGAACAAATCCTCCTCACCTAAGGCAATGCTTGAAAAAAGCCAAAACCATGTAATGATGCTAACACAGAGCACAGGAACTGCAGAGGCTGCTGTAATACCCAGAGAGGTCGAGAGCTAACATTGATCCACTTCATTAGCCATCTGCAGAGCTAAGGAGAAAACTTTACTCTCTCATCTTCTGCTTTATAAATCAGACTACGCTGACTCCCTCAGATATGCCACATGAGCTATATATACACTTCTCAGACATCCCCATAAACTACCAGTTCAGTAATTATCTTTATGTGAATATAATGGGTTTCAGTATTATTCTGGACTGGTGATAATTCTAAATTCTGTATTGCAGACAAGGTGGTATCTAAGCGCTCTGGGATGACTCTATCTTCTTCCGCTTTCCCATCAAACCATGTCCTGGCATAACACACCACACAGAAGAAGGGAGCAGGGAAATGTCCTCAGCTGGGTTTTAAACCTTACCTGTGACTCCCTGGGAAGCCACAACAAGCTAAATTCAAGTTCAGGTAAGCAAGCCCAGCTATTTCAGGTCTCTTTATGCCCAACCTTACCACAGTAAACATGGCAGATTAAGTAACACCACAGCAAACATCAGTCAGAGAAAGGGTGTGATTTGCACTGATTCAGCATTCCACAAATGCAATGCAAGCATCAGACACACCAAAAGATTGCCAAAAATAATGAACCTCCATCCAAAAACTGTGGATCCTCTAACACTAAAACACCTCTCCATATTGCCCTTCTACTGCAAGACATTGTTTTTAAAGCCTCTGAATATATGCAATCAAAGCTGACACAAAAAGCAGCATGCCTTGAAAACCAGTTGACAAGCTCATTTCGAATTTCCAGGTCTTCTATTCTCTCATTTCATATTTTATAAAGTTCCAAGTTGTTTTCCACAATCCTTTTGTAAATATACATTAACTACAAGCCTTGCATTATTTAAGCCCTAACATTCAACAACCGAAACTGAACTCCAGCTTTCTTCACTGATACTGAGCTTCAGTAGAATACAGTTATTTCAACAATTCTCACCCCTTGGATTACTGGACTTGTACTAGATTGTCTTACTCCCACCAGACAGACACACTACCCTTCTGTATCCTTCAGTGTAAAAAAGCCTTAAAAGTAATGTCATAACCACCAACTCTATTTCAAGTCACTCAAGGACAGCATCAGCGAAAAGCTGCAGTTCTGTCCTTTCTTGATGCCTAAATAATTGTTATGGAAGTCCAAATAAAAAGAAGACCCCACTTAGCCTTTTGCTAGAATAGCAGGGCACACTAGTTTGAGGTTGTGTACTTTGTTAGTATTTTCTATAGGGCTGGAGTTGCTGATTAGTAGCCAGTGTTTCACTCTCCCTGATTTTCAATGGAGGAACTCTCCTGATGCTGGGTGACTCCCAAGATTTGCCTTTAATTGACATACGGTTATTAATAAACAGGAACAATAAGCTTTGTTTCCATAGCAATTCCATTAGGTCTTCACTCCTGCTGCCTTAAAAAACATTCGTAGTGGACTGAGATGCATGTGTGTTATCACCACTGACCCTTTCTCAAACTTCAGTGAAGCTTCGCAAAAAGATTTAACAGCCAATCTTGCCACAGCACCTGGCAGTCCATGGGCTCAGGTAGATTCCCCAGGGCCCAAAAGCTGAAATACAGAGAATCTCCCCTTTTATTCCTTTGGAAAAGACAGAAGTCTAGGAGCAGAAGCACAGCCTTTGCACTTCTTGGTCTTTTATCAGAAATCAATTGCTCTTTGCTCTGGAGGAGTCATGCACCTGAAAAGGACCGAGCTTACATCCTGCCCGGTTTTAGAAGTGGCCATGGTTTTATGGCTCAGTGGTCCAAATAACTGGGACATCCTCAAACCAGGACAGATGGTCAGAGACTAAAGGCCCAGTACAGTGGAAAAACCCTGGCTGTAACATGACAGGACCACTACAGGAAATAATCTCATAGAGAGTGAGGCTGTTAGAACAATTCTGCCTCTATATTTGATGTGATGCTAGAAAATCCCAGCAGCAGCGTGAAACTCAGTCAGTCTTAATAGAGAAATATAACTTTAATGAAAATTTAATTTATTGAAGGAGAATGCATACATATTAGCAATCTGCTGAGCATGTTGAAGAATCCTAAAAATCCAACAAGGTTCATTTTTACTCCTATTTGATCATGTATCATGTATCCACCTGGCATCTTGGCTATGGCTTTGACCCCATTTAAAACAAAAAGCAATTCTGCACAATATACCATATTGTAAACAGCACTTCAAGTCTCCAGTAATAGTCTAGTCCAAATTCAGTCAACAAATCAGAGCTTGTATACACTCCTTGCAGATAATTGTCCAGGGAACACCCACCCATCTATGTACAACCCGAGCAACCCACCCCTTAGAGCTCACTGGATGTTGAGCTTAAGAAGCCAAGCCTATAGTTGTCTGATCTGTCTTAAGGATCTGTATTAGCAGCCTGGACCAAGGCCCACAGAGACTTAAGTATTAAATTTAGGTAGCATTATTTTCACACTTTATATATGGCATTTGATTCAAATATCCCCACCTCCTATTTTCTAAAGGGAAATACAATAAATGAAAAATCACCTTTTTGCCAAAGTACTACTTCTCATACCACCTTCTTAAGACACAAAATCTATTTTACAGAGACAGTTTCAACATAAAATTCAATTTACACAAAAATAACCAGGCTTTCTATACTGCTGCGTGTCATAATGAAGACAAAATATATGCAAGAACTTTAGTATTTTAAGCTCTTCATAATCTGTATTCCTTAAAAATCATTTAGAGAGAAACATAAGAACAATCACATTTTAAAGATGAAGCCTCATGATTATGTGAAGCTCCAAAATCTACTTTTGAGATGAAGGCAGGAGCTTCTGTAAATCATCTTGCATCATTTTACTGTAATTCCACATGGACTGATTTCAATTCAAGTAAAATCAGAAAAGCCTTAATTCAAACACATTTCTCAGCAAGTACTTCACCTTTACTCTTCGAAAATGCAAACTGCTCACATTTTGGTAAGCCATTGTAAGAAAAAAGAATTAAAACTGAAAGTTTTCAGTTAGAATGTGAAAGATGCATATAGTCAACATTTGAATTTATTTATACAGGCAAAGTATCTCTCTTGTCTCTGCCTAAAAAAAGAGGCAATTGTTTTTGTTCTGACTCTGCTTCATAAAGGAACATTTTCCACGGCAATAACTTTTTTACCAGGACAAAGGTCCAAAATCACACCCATAAGGTCTCTGCAGTCCAGCACTAACTGCAGTGAGAAGCGTTCCTGGTCAAACATGCAAAGACATCTCCTACCCCTAAGCTTTCATAAGCCATTTACAAGTGCCACCTTTGCATTTTCTCTTGCTGCTACTTCATGACAATATACTACCAGCAGCAGCACACAGAAACTCTTATGTGCAAGGACCTTTGCACAAGCGAAACAAACATATGTAGTCAAGGAAAGCTCCTGAAACAAACCGTTCACATTATTAAAGGATGAAGAACTGGATAAGAAAATATTATTCTCCATTACAACACTAAACAAGAAGCAATGGAAAATTAGACATTTTCACCTCAAGTTTCTTCTGCCATTTTGTCAACTGCAATTCAAAAACAATAGATGATCAAACCAGATGGACGGGGGGAGAAAACACACCATAGCAGACTAATCTTCAAGATCACTCAGATCTTTTCCATGCACTCTTCCTGTGAAGAGAGCTGGTATGCTGCTGCGTGAAGAGAAGTGGGTTATGCAATCTTTCAGAACAGGGCTGACTTTAAAGGACAAGAATGGGTGTAATGTGCCATTTGAACACTACAAAGTCTCCAAAAACATATGAAATAGAATTCCTGCAAAGAGATAGCGCTTGGCTTGCTGGATATCATCTGTCCTATTACCTAATTACACTTCTTTGTGATCTCTATACTTCCATAAAATCTCCATAGTTCCATAAAAACAAAGCGCTCTGGATAATGTTACTGTTAAGCCTTCAGGAACAAGCCTTCCAGCAGCACTGATGAAATGCTATTGTAAAATTCCCAATAAGAGGGTCAGGGACCTGCACACTGAAGTCATGCTCCAGAGGGAATAGTGCACAGTTAGGTTCTTCAAACAAGTGAAATTCAGTTAACTCCTACTCACCGAAGCCAGCAATCTCTACAAAGTGCCAATTTCTGCAAGTCCCCACATAAAACAAGGTCTGCTCCCCCATCATGTACACCATAAGCTGACTTCACCAGAAGCCTCTTGGGAGAACATTATTATATCAGACACACGCGCTAATCAAAGACTTTTAAACTAAACAAATCACTCTGAAAGACTGCAAGGGCTCCTCTCATGTTAGGAATCATCGAGGGTTTTTTGACCCCAAAGCTGTTGGCTCAGTCATCTGATTTAGAGTAAACCCTGCAGCTACTGCCTTCATTTTATTTTACAGTAAAATGAGTAACTTCTTTCGTGGGCCATCTAAACATGCAAAAGTCTGGCCATCTTCTTCATTGAGAAGCCCAAGGAAGACCCTCAAAAAGACTAAAAGAGATAAAGCTAAAGGACGGCGAGAGGGGAAGGCAGGAATACGGACAAGGATATTTGTATCAGAATTATCAGCACCAAGTCAGCCACAGAATACAAGATGATGCTGAGGATCATACACTGTGCCAATGATCCAAATGGCACTACAAGTAATGCCTGCAGGGCAGATGTCTGAAAGCAGAGATTGAATTTGTAGCTGCACAAATAATTACAGAACCAAATGCTTTATTTTCTTTTCAAATCCCAGCTGGCAAACTAGCTTAAAAATCAGTAAATAAACAAGACTCTCCTGGACTGTTGGTCCTATTTGCTTCAGTAAGGTTTACCTAAATGTCCATCATACATTAAGATCTATGACATTCGTTATGTCTGCCCAACAGTTCTGGTTTGGGGATATAAAAAGAACAAAGAATTTATTAGCACTCTATATTTTTCTAGCATGTCAGTGAACATTATTTGTTAATATTTTTCTCTTCCATCCCTCAGTCATATCGTAAGTATCTGCACCTGGGCAAGAGGTAACATCTTTAGCAACAACGTGGGAGAGACAACTGAGTGCACCCTTATCCCACCTTCAGAGATGACACCAAGCTTGGGGGACCAGTCAATATATATTCGAGGCAGGGCTGCCATCCAGAGGGACCCTGGCAGGCTGGTGGAATAGGTCAACAGTCTCATGGAATTTAACATGGACATATACAGTCCTGCACCTGGGAAGGAAGACTCCCCTGCAATGGTACAGGCTGGGGATTCTCTGGCCAAATAGAACCTGGATTCTTGATGGACAGTGAGCTGGACATGAGCCAGCAGTGTGCTCTGGGAACAGAGGCAGCCAACAGCACCCTGGGCTGTACTGACAGGAGCACAAGCCCAAAGGAGGGCAATGAAAGAGGTCTGGGGGCTGGAGCACTTCTATGAGGAGAGGTTGAGGGAGCTGGTCCTCTTCAGCCTGGAAAAGGAACTGCTTTGGAGAGACCTAATCACAGCCTTCTAATACCAGGCAGTCTGGAAAGATGTTCCAGTCCCCATTCTTGGCATTTTCAAGACCTGAATAAATAAAGCCCTAAGCAAAATGGTCTGACCTCACAGCTGACCATGCTTTACACAGGACATTGGACTGGGAAAGTCCAGGGGCCCCTTCCAGCCCCAAGTCTTTTCCAGATTCTGTGAATAGTGTCCTCCTTTTGGATGACACACAGTACTAAATCATCAGTAACCCAACCGAGCTACATGCCAGATTATACAAACAGAACAACTGAAAGATAATGTAACACTTTATTTTATTTTTTTAATTCCACATAATTAATTATTAAGCAAAACTCCAGCCGTGACCACACAATTATATATTTGTTCTATTTTAATTAGCATAGTTCATCAAAATAGAAATAGATCTCCAATTGTTATGACTGCAGGGATATATAAAACCAACAGAAATTGTAGAAATCCAGTCTTCTAAATATTTTACTCAGAATAAGTTTTTTTAAAAAAAATTCAGTTAGGTAAAATATATTGAAAGATGGGTATATTAGAGGATAGATACACCGACCAAGAGCAAACACTCCAACAGAGTCTCAGTGCTGAAGGGAACAGGAGTTCTACAGATACTGTAGATACATTCTGCCTTAATGAGATCGAGCTTTGAGTTCAACCAGAAAACTGCTGTTCACCTGCCAAGCACAAAGCTGAAATCACTGGGAAAAAGAAACTGCAGTTTAGGATCTGAAATGTCTAGGCTGACAGCTTTCAGTGAGGATGGTAAGAAGCCATAAGATCTAATGAGAGGAAAGGCAAAACTATTCCCTAAAGCACATTGCGTGTTTTAAATAACCCAAACTAGAGAGCTGCCACTCTTGCCCTGGAAAGTTCAGTTGAACTAATATTTATACAGATTCATCCTCTGCAATTATACAGAGGTGAATAAGATAGCACACAGCAGTAAATTGCAGGTAATGAAAATAACACCTAAGGGAAGAGTGGATGGATGGGCGATTTCTTGCCCTCCCTCAACCCATACAAATGCTAAATGCAATGCTAGAAAGAAAAATCTATGTCCTAAAAGTGAGAAGTGAATTTAAGAAATATGAACGATGAAGCACTATTGTCCTCTGAGTATTATGAGAGCTATGCTAAAATTGTATGTAAAGCAGATCAATGAGAAATGCCTGAATAGGAGCAAATTGGGAAGGAAAAAACAAACCCTGACCTGGAGATGCACTACCTGCAATGCAGATGGATCCAGATGACAAATGAAATGACTTTCAGGAAGTGCATTTATTGAAAACGCATTGCTGCCAGCCACAGGAAAGATTCAGCCCTAACAGTCAGTCTGATTTCTCTTTCCCTACCAAAATTCAACCAATTTCAGTCACTAAACAGTAAACTATATGCACAAATAAAACCAACCCTTTAATGTACAACACATTCAAGCACAATAAACAGTAAATTAAATGAGCAGAAACTAGGGAAAGTATTGCCTGGATAAGGACACTGAACTTACACATACACTACAGAACACAAGTTCTCCACCTGGACTTCAGAGGACAATGACAACTCTTCCATTCTACTACTGCTGCACTGGGAAAGGATGTCACCCAGAACAGACCTCTGCAATTCGGGTACAGAGAAGATTGTGAACCACTGTGACCAGCAGAAAACCTGCATAAGATGACTGTTGGCTGCTTTCCCTCCCTTTCTGATACCTGTCCTATGAAACATGGTTTTGTCCAGTTGGCAGCATAGACTCTTGTAAAACGAGATTAACAAACAAGTCTTAACTCCCCTTGGAAACAGCTTTGCAAGGTAAGAATGAAGAATTACAGGTACAGTTACCAACCTAAAAACAATGCTGGCCTTTAAAATAATAGTATTATGAAGTGTTTAACAAACAAAATGCTGATCCCAATGATAGGGTCAACGCTGCAGGTGTTCAGCGAGGCTTCTCCCTGCAGTAGGCATGTAAACAGGCACAAATATGTTTACCAAATACACTGCTGCTGAAAGAGATGATATCTGAGATAACTCACACAGCAACTTATCAACTGATAGCACTGCCTAACTATGTGTTTAGGACAGGGAAAAGATACAGTTATATTTACTGGAATTTTAAGGGAATAGTAAAATTAAGCAATCTGTTGAAAATGTGAAGATGAAAAAGACTACCTAGTATCCTGTAGCTGCTTTAACAATCAAAGTTGAAGAAAAATACAGTAAGAATTATAAAGGAGCTGTTCGTGAAGTGAAACAGCCAAGCTTCTTCCTTCCTTTTTACAGGTAGTTTTACAGTTTCTATAGATTCTAAGGGAAGACATGACATTTCATGATAAATACTAACCCTGAAACAAAATATTTTGTCATATTTTCCCCCCACACGTACTATCTTTATAATCTAGTACTCTTTTGCTGGAACTGAAGAAAGCAGATTTTTCATTTTGGTTTGAGTTCATCCTCTGTAGTTACCTTCTACACAAGAAGCAAATCCTGACAATCCTGGACAATATTTTCAGTGGAAAAATAGGTTTGTCAGATGCTGGTGCCTGGCCAGCAAAAGTGACAAATACGTTTTGGCCTAGATTTTATATCCAATAATGAAAACTAAGTCATTATTTCTAAAAGCATTCTATGCAGATGAGGTATTCCATACAGTCTGATTCACATACTTGGGCCATGATCCCAAACAATGTTAATTCAATCTCAGGAAAATGTTGCCACTAATTTCATATGACATAAAAAGATGCATGGGTATAAACCCTTTCAGGTTGGGATTTTTAACACTAAACTCCTGGAGACAGAGAATTACTTTCACAACATGCTCATGAAGCAGAGACTCTTTTCTGATGGAGTCCTCCAGATGTTAATACAAGCTCAAGCTCAGAAAAGCACAGTAATAAGGTTGGGATGGTGACTTCCTCCCCCCCTCTCTTTTTTTTTTTTTTTTGATGAGACAGAGGTGTTCATTCCTTTCTAAAACATGGTAATGTCTACAGTATTCAAATATAATTTCAAAATAACTTAAACATTTCATCTTTTCTAATTTACCAGTTCCCTCCAAAAAGATGATCTTGTGAATAAACAACCTTAAGAGCATTATTCTCCATTTCAGAACTAGTCCAATTTCTTTCCTTTTCTTCTGTGTGCCAAAGGTGGGTAAGTGGAATCCACTCTCAAAACTTAGAAAGTGGCAGGAAAAGTTTACACGGTCAGAGAGTTTTTTGCAGCTGTGAAGCAAACAGCTATTGAGAAGTAGTGGCAGATAACCAACAAAGGAGATTTACCCATGACAAAAATAACAATGACAGTCCCTCTAATTATCTAACACAGTCATTACTCTGGGAGTTTACACTGAAAGACAGTAGATTTACATGAGATAATAGGAAGGAATTCTTTACTGTGAGGATGGTGAGACACTGGAACAGGTTTCCCAGGGGAGCTGTGGATGCCCCATCCCTGGAAGTGTTCAAGATCAGGCTGGATGGGGCTTTGAGCAACCTTGTCTAGTGAGAGGTGTCTCTGCCCATAGTAGAGCAGCTGGATGTAATGATTTACTGTGCAGTGACATCCAGGTGGCCACCACGTTTGCCTTCACAGAATCATAGAATGGCTAGAGTTGCAGGGGACCTTAAAGATCATCGAGTTCCAACCCCCCCCACCTGAAACTTCCACGATCAGGCTTCCTGCATGAATTATTTTAAAGTAATAAATCAGCAAATTCTGATGAAAGCTTCCCCTCCCCAGCACATATTAGTAAGCAAAATAACCAGATGATATTATTACATGTTTATATTAATATTATATAATTACACACTATTACAGGAAATTGTTGAAAACTGTTGGAACTACAATACAGCCCCTAAAAAATATATCTCTGTCGCTTATTAGATTTCCTGGGTGTTTCAGACTATTAAGAAATCATGTTCCACAACTTCAGCCATTGGCCCAGAAAGCCAACCATATGCTGAGCTGCATCAAAAGAAGTGTGGTCAGCAGGTCAAGGGAGGTGATTCTGCCCCTCTACTCTGTTCTGGTGAGACCTCACCTGGAGTACTGCATCCAGCTCTGGAGTCCTCAGTACAAGACAGACATGCACCCACTGCAGCGGGTCCAGAAGAGGACCACAAAAATCATCAGGGGGATAGAACAACTCTCCAGTGAAGACAGGCTGAGAGAGCTGGGGTTGTTCAGCCTGGAAAAGAGAAGGCTCTGGGGAAACCTTATTGCTGCCTTTAAATACTTAAAGGGGTCTTATGAGAAAGATGGAGACAGACTTTTTAATAAGGCCTGTAGTGATAGGTCAGATAATGGTTTTAAACTAGAAGAGTGTAAGATTCAGACTATATATAAGGAAGAAATGTATTATGATGAGGATGGTGAAACACTGGACCAGGTTTCTCAGAAAGGTGGTAGATGCCCCATCCCTGGAAACATTCCACGGGGCTCTGAGCAACCTGATCTAGTTAAAGATGTCTTTGCTCATTGCAGGAAGGTTGGTCTAGGTGACCTTTAAAGGCCCTTTTCAACCCAAAATATTCTACGATTCACCTTTAACCTATCTTTGTGGCAAGTATAACAAAGATACTGTTAGGTCCAGCTGTTGTGTTGGAAGAAGATAGCATTGAAAAGGAGGCAACAGAAGTCAGACTACTGTCAGGTTCTCTATGGGTGGAAAAGTCTGCAACATCATAAGGCATGTCAGCTTTTTATTTTTCCTTTCTGTTAAGTGATTTTATCCACATCTGTGTTTAATTCCCAGCCAAGGAAGCTGAACTATCACATCCAAATTTCAGCTTGTGTCAGTTTCCAACTTCCTCTAATAAAATTAATTGTAGAGGGAAAATAAACAGGAGGAACCAAAAGCATAACAATGAATAATACCGTATAGAACCTCATGTCATTGGACACAGTAGGAAAAGGAACGAATACTACTTTTTGACACATTTTAGGAAAAATCCTTACTAGTCCAACTAAACCTGTATTTCTGCATTCTGACCATGCTTTATTTAATAACAAATATGCTGGCATGCCTTTTTGTGTTTCAAATTGAGGGGGGGAAAAAAAGCCCTTTTAATAGTAAAATGCTTTCACTACATTTACAAGTACAAGTACTTGGAAGTATTATATGCAGTAACAATCTCAACATTGTTATACAACATTCCTCTTTTTGTCACATACTAAAATACGTACATTGCATAAATTTCAATCATCTTTGATTTTCATTAATATTAACTGTGCTCACTAATTTGAATTTATATACCCACTTTAGCACGTCAGAATTAAGTATGTCAAATAAATTAGTCAAATTTAAACCAAATCAAGTATTTGTTACTGAAATATTTTTATTTCCATCTTCATTATGAATCATGAGAGTCCTCGCCATATTTCTTCTTGACGACTCTGACCATTTTTGTTACATCTGACAATCATGAGGCACCTTTCACCTAATTAAATGTACTTGAGGAAACTATATGAGGAAATAAACACAAGGTTGGGCTCTTCTTGTGCCACACAACAGAAGAATTTCAGCTACTTAAGTCTCCTACTATCCTCAAAATCCGGTCACAAAACTACAATCCAAAACAACACCTGTCCACTCAGAAAACTCCAACAGTTCAACAGTTAACAGAAATTTACCCTGTGATCTTTTGACTCCATTTCTCATAGCTTCTCACACAGAGCTCTGTTTCCAGGGTTGTGCCAGTCTTTCTTGATGTAAGAAAGATTCCAGCTGCTGCAATTACCTGTCCTGATAAAAATCATGAGCACACACAAATCCACCTGGTGTGTAAAGTTACAAGCTCAAATCAACTATCAAGCCAATATGTTAAATCAGGAAGTCTTTAATCAAATCTTCAATAGGAATCCCATGGCAAATGCGGCACGGTTGAAAAACAGTTCACAAGGACAATACTAGAAAGAACATGTACATCAGAAATTGAACATCATGGGAAACTACACAAGGTGAAGCATACAAAATCCACAGGGGAGGTTACACAGTGGTGTTCCACTAATATTCTAGCAAATAAGAAACCTGAAATACCCTGAGAATGCGACCTCTAACTGATTAGGATTATCAAATTGTCTTCATCTAGTTCTCTCAAATTCCCTCAAATGAGGTTACCATTTAGTCTACTAATTACTCTGGATTGCTCTCTCAACACTTTACAATATATTGTGTGGAGCTACAAAGAGCTATGTGAAATGCCTTGCTGTAGTGATATATAAATGGAAAAATACAGAAAAGCATTTAATTACTAAGAAGTACCTGATACTATCAAGTACTAATTACTTGATAAAAGTAATACATTATCTGCTTTTGCCCAGCTTGAGCTTTCAACAGATAACCGGATAAGACATTATTTCCTCATATTTAAGTACATACACACAGATATATGTATGTATTTTAAAAAAGATGGGAAGATAAAATCTGGAAAACTATTACTTTTTTTAAAAAATACAGAATGGAAAACTATTGCCATTAACTGGTATGACCCAAACATTGGGTGCTTTTAGAATTGGCCAGTATATTGATAAAGCAATCTTTCAATTCAAGACACAACATTTTGCTCTACAACACATACGAGATATGCAAAAAAGTGTGCACACTCACAGTCTGAGGGAACTGGGAATTGGTGTCCCTAAAAAGCTTTGGATTTCCAGGTGAAAAACTCCTCTGCAGCTTATAGTTGACACAGTTCATCAAATCACTGGAAAACTAAGAGCTAATTATCATGATCCAACTAATTCATATTCCAACTGCAACTGTCTTTTCCAAATTAATGTTCTAGGCTTGAAAACATCTTCACATGAACAGCTTGTGTAGTCCTGTACAAGGGTCTCCATCAGTCCCACATGCAAGACATTTCAGACTATAACACTGTTCTCACTGTATTTGAGGAAGACTGAAAATAGGGTCTGATACATGCACACCACCTAATTTTTAGCGTTCTGATCCTGAACAAACTAATAAAACTTGTTATTGCTGGACATAAATATTGCCTTTTGAGCCAATGAATCACTGAAATAGCAAAGTATTTGCACAACGAAAGTGTACAGCATATGAAATGGTGAACACCAAAAGAAAAGGCTGATAACAAATCATTAATTTGTATCTTTGTTTCTAAACTGCTTGCCAAATATTTGCCATTTCATCAAACCGTAACCAAGGAGAAAAAATAAAAGACAAAATGAGTAAGATGCTTTTTCTGATAGGATTTGCACAAACATTTCACCTGCAAAAAGAGTAAGCTTTTCTTTAAAGTAAAACACATATAAGATATCTAGATTTAAAAAGGTATGTCAATTTTAGTTTTGCTTTTTTTTTTCTTAAATTGGCAAGCAGCTGTCATCCATAACTGTAACAAAATATCCAGAGGCTTACAACTTGCCAAAGTAACTTCAATTTAGAAAGAATAACCAGAATCGAGAATTTTGTATATGTCACTTTCCATGTATTCAGAAAAAGTGCAAATTGTTTCCCATCCCAAATGTTTTAATAAAACTAAAAAAAAAAAGTCTGCATAAACCCACCTCCATTTCAAATTTCTAAACTGGCCATTGCTTTAGAGAGGTATCGCTGATGAGAGCCACACTCTTTGTGGCAGATTTGTTTAATGACAGAAACAGGTCCTAAGGTAATTCAAGATACTACAGGTCTCAGATTTTGTGCTTTCTGTTTTTCAACAAAGAAAACAAGAATAATTTAATTTGCTCCAGTGTGTCTTTTGTAAAGTCTAGTGATAAACCATCTTTGGTTTTGTGTAACTGAACAGATCACAGCTGAAGTAGATCAGATTAACCGCTAAAGAAAGATTGTGTTGACAAACAGCACAGAAAAGTTCATCAGCATTTTTTGTGGATACAAAAACCACAGTAAAACATGCAGATCTGTCTGCCAGGTGACTGTCTTATGCCTGTGTTCAACTTGCAAAGTGAAGGCTGGATGAATAAGACGTAAACGGTTTTTACTGAACAGAGAGCTGTTCAGGTGCTGTGACATCAGAAGCAAACCACTACAGGAAAGGGCTTTTCACCATCCTTTTCATATTTTTTTTAATATGTGGCTGAAGTTGCCATTTTAATTATTCCACTTCACCTGCGAGAATGCCTCTTAGCAACAATTATAGCAAAAGCAACCTCCACTGGGGACTGAAGCGCCACATACAGCCTTGTCAAAAGACACACTTCTAAGCCTGTTAGTTCCTTCCTATGAAGTGTTTTCAATTAAAGTGTGAGTAAAATCTGAACAGAAATGTGTGATTATCAGACTGGTTGCTGATTTTGTAGAACAGGAAGCAAATCATAGCATGCAAGTAAAATTAAATTCAAAACATTTCAGTCTTCGTCAGAAGTATTTTTTTTTCCTCTCTCACATGAAACTTGTATATTAATGCTACATTTTGCAAAAGAGTCCATGACAGAAAGCAGTGAGCAAATGTATCTCTGGAAAGTTTCAATAATTCTCATTCACAGGAGTTGTGTAGCAGAAATTGACCTGACCACTCAAATTTCAAAATCCCTCACTGTCAGTTCAGTATCCATACAATGCGCAGTTTCTTAAGGAAGAAAGACTTATGTGTTCATAATAATTTTTTCTTCAGTTTTTTTATTTTTTTTTATTTGCAGTGCATTTTTTTTTTCTTCGGTTCCTTAATTTCAACTAAAATTTAAGAGGGTTTAATCTTTTTAAGTCCGGCAGATTTCACAATGAAGGTGGTGGCTGGGCAGAGGCAAAGACCTTAATTAGCCTCTCTGTGGAGAGAAAGTTTTTGGGCCCAATTCAATAATGTTATTAATGAGAGTCTACATAGGGAAACACTATTAATGACAGCTGTAGGAATTCCATCTTCAAAAGTTGTACTGATCCTAGGATCTCTCCTTACAGTTATATGCAGAAGATCCCTTCCAATCCCAATGCATTGTGAAGAAAGTTTACTGGTTTCATTTTCTTCTTGTCTACATATGCCCAGTGTTTATTATCTTCATTTTGATTTCTTATAAACATTCAAACAGAAATACAAAAGAAATGAAAAAATACAAACTGTTTTAGAGACAATAAGGACAGAAGTAGAAGATAAAGCAAAAATAATTCCTTTCCTGATCTTGCTACTGAGTTTTGATCCTGAAGAAGCCAGGCTGCTTCTGTACATGCAGTGCCCCATCCGTAAGATGCCTCTGCCTTCGCATCACCTCCCAGAGCTCCACACACAGCGCAGCACCTGAGGATGAGACATGAACGGGCAGTGCACTACAGCAGCATGCCAAGGTACTTCCAGATCACCAAGGGACCCATCACACCAAGCTCTTGAGCCATGGCCACACCATAAATCATCCAGTGCAGGCAAGGAAAAGGAAACAACAGTAGGAGTAACAAGCAAGCACATGTACTCTCAGATAGAGGATGCTCTACCAGGGAAAGCTGGAGACCCCTTTTAACTATATCAGATGTAATTAAACCACTTCTGGCACTGTGGGAACACATTTCCAAATGCATTTGAGTAAGGCAAAAAGTATCATTTTAGCTATTAGACCATTTTAAACAAAGAGTGAAAATAAGATCCCCCTTTGGGTCTAATCAATGCTCACACAGCACCAGATGTTTTTCTGCTCCTCTCAGATAAATGCATACGATCGTGTATCTTCTTTCATTATTGAACACTAGTCGCCCACTGCACAAAATGTCTAATTGATGTAGCATGTGATCACTGTTATTTGCACATTTTTCATAGCTCTCATATATCTCTGCACAACCAGCAAACTTGTGCTTACTGTAGCATACATGATTACAAGGTGAGCCATTTTAGCCTGCAGGATCATCCACTCAATGCATTTCAGCTTCACTCTGTCAGATTCAGTGTTCCATCTCCCCGCTCTTTCAGGACCTAGCCAAAACTGGAACAGGACGAAGGAGAGTTCAGCCCAGGAATTATGGGAAGAAAGCAAGCTAAAATGCGTCAGAGAGCAACCGCTTCCTCTACATGACCCTTGAAAAGTGTTCACCATTCTGGGATAGCATTGCACTGTTACTAGTGCACATGCCCTTTATTAGGGGCAAACTGGGAGTGTGCTTCTCCAGGCTGCCAGCCTTGCAGCGGTGTCCACAGCAGCCACCAGAGACTGCTCGCCCATGTCGCTGAAGCTGCCTCTGCTTGCAAACCACGCTGCCTTCTCCTGCTCCCACATGCACAGAGAAGGATCTCTGCTTCAATCTGAAGTCTGCTTTCAAAAGACTTTTGATGACAGTTCCTGGATGGGAGCACAGACCTGAAATGCTGATCAAATACTTCCCTGCTTTATGATTAATTAGTGGTGGTTTCAGCAGTGTTAGGCTGATGGTTGGACGCGATGATCTTAAAGGTCCCTTCCAACCTAAATGATTCTGTGATTCCATTCTATGATTATGAAAAGATTTAATTTAAGAAGAACTGGAAGACTGTAAGAAAACACTGCCATTGACTTACTGACAAATTTAACTCAATCCACAGTATGTCCAGGCACTCTCCCAGCAGCACATACACTATTCCCCCGCAAAACCAGTATCAGCCATTTATCTGACAGTGTGCTACAGCTTAAATTTCCAGATACAGAGGACTCACATGAAAGGGAAAGAACCACAGAAGCAAGCCAAGTAAGTTTCAGTATCATTAAGCATTGAGTATCATTAGAATACACAGGAAGGCATTTTATGATGTTGAAAGAAAATAAATGTCTTTCATTTCACAGAGTAAATAACTTAGGGAATCATTAATAGTGAATCAATCATTATTAGTTATAGATCTATTCTAATGGAGTGAAAATAAAAAAATATAGAAACAATATCAGCCATTTTGATGAAACATTAGCAACAAGATAGAAGTCATCAAGTGCAAAGTGAAAAGCAAAATCATTCAGAACACCATCTTTCTATTTACTGTTTATTACAATACACAGTCATGTTTCGCATTGTTAATCCAAGTCCATACTAAATGCAATACTGCAGAGCTGGCTGGGCTGAATTTTCCTCCCAATGCACAGAGTTACTTAAGGACTCCTCACACTGCCAGTTGGGCATATTCACAATTCATCATGCAATGCAGTGAAAACCTCTGTGCCTCTAATGCATCCTAGGTTTTTCTTCAGAATAAGCTTTTTCAGATGAGAATGAGTTGTTCTTGCCAAAGAACACATAAAAACTGTGAAGTGTTATATGCTGTTTGTCATTTTGACTAGGCAGCACAATAGTCATTCTCCCTTTCCTCTCCACCACATTAAGTATTTTCAATAGAAGCTCCAGATTTTCAAAGAGGCTCACGATTAGGAAATAACGTGAGCAGAGAATCAGAGCAATCTTGCGCCCTGAGGACTCTTGAAAACCCAGCCACAGATTCTTCAGAGCTCCCTGTGTAGCATCACATTCCATCCTTTGAAAGGTCTATACCAGCCTAAAGCTAAAATACAGCTGTTTTGCATGTGCTCTTAAATCTTGTTTCAAAGTCTCTATATTTTAATTGAATGCAATAATCAATAAACTGAAAGTCCAGTAACTCCAGAGTGATTTCCAACAAGCTCCAAGTTGCCTTTATTATCACCCTCAGTTTCTCTATGGCTTATATTACTTAGGT
The DNA here is from genome assembly GCA_013400375.1 of Thinocorus orbignyianus. NCBI lineage: Eukaryota > Metazoa > Chordata > Aves > Ciconiiformes > Thinocoridae > Thinocorus > Thinocorus orbignyianus. The sequence continues at coordinate 1,361,948 of VXBW01008039.1, read as the reverse complement.
ACCAGCTCAATGAAATGCTTGCTCTCAGAAATTATAATTTATTGTAAGCAAAATTAATTTTCTAGATCCTAAGATCTTTCATATCAAATCTAGATTTCACTTACAGAAGCCTTTGTAAAAGAATATGAATTTATCAAACCCAAATCTCGTCAAATCAGTGACCCCTAGAATTTTAGGATAAAATTTCAGGGGGAGAAGGAGAACAGGCCCAGGCCACACCAACAAATGATCTGAAAGTCCAGACACTCCTCTGAGGTACTAGAAATACCTTCCTACGGAATACAATACACAGGGCAGAGGCTTCAGCACTTCAACCACAAAGTCAAATAGCATCCTGGAATGCATCAGGAAGAGTGCGGCCACCAGGTCAAAGGAGGTTATCCTGCCCCTCAGCTCTGCCCTGGTGAGGCCCCATCTGGAGTACTGAGTCCAGTTCTGGGTTCCCCCATTCAAAGACAGGGAGCTGCTGGAGAGGGTACAACAGAAGGCTACAAAGATTATTAGGGGCCTGGAGCATTTCTCTTATGAGGAAAGGCTGAGCGACTTTGGTCTTTTGAGTTTGCAGAAGAGAAGACTGAGGGGGGATCTGATCAATGCTTATAAATACTTAAAGGATGGGTGTCAAGAAGATGGGGCCACTCTTTTTTTCAGTGATGCCCAGTAACAGGACTAGAGGTAACAGGCACAAACTTGTACATAAGAAGTTCCATCTAAACATGAGGAGGAACTTCTTCACTTTGAGGGTAGCACAACATTGGAACAGGCTGCCCAGAGAGGTGGTGGAGTCTCCATCACTGGAGACATTCCAAACCCTCCCGGACACAACCCTGTACAAACTGCTCTAGGTGGACCTGCTTTGACAGTGGGGTTGGACTAGACGATCTCCAGAGGTCCCCACATCATTCTGTAACTCTGTGTAACCTGCATATCCCACTTTCCAGGCTATGAAAATGTAATTTCACATTTTTTCCAATAGAATAAGCTGGAAAACATTCTGATACAGGGTGCACAGGATTGGAAAACTTGTTTTCCTTTCAGTACTACTCAGAACAACCTCTGCCTTGCAAAGCCTCAAGCATATAGGATTAAATGAATAAATAATAGAAGGACCCTAAGAATTAAAACCGGAAGGGAAACAGGAACGAAAATGGGAAAGGAGGAAAGACCTTTCATTTCATTTAAATTTCTCCTGTGTTGGTTTTACTTAGTCATTAAAATCTCTGAGTGATGTCCAAGACACAAGGAAGTAATTAACAATTTTTCAAGCTGCATCAATAGTGCCAGAAAACTACACTGTATCATTTTTGACATAGCTAACATTTAAAAGGCATCTTCCAGGATGCTTCAAACTTCTAGCAATGTCATGATCCTTTCCACTCATACAATGGCCCAGTTTCTCTAGGCCATTTATATTTATACAGCATTCCGTAATTAGTATCGCTGGAATATCCAAGAAGAATTATCCTAGTATTCTGAAAAGCCAGAGCCTTGATTAGGTTGCTTATAGGCTAGTGGTCTTAAGAGCCAAAACCTAACATTCTCAGTTTAGACAAAATAATGAATTTTAAATTAAAAATTACATTCAGATTGTGAACTGTGCCATGGTAGATACTCAGCTTGCTGTAAACGAGTTAACATATAGACTGGAAACAGTTTAACTATAGTAGACCATAGCTCCTCACAGACTGAACTGCACTGCTCCTCAAAAGACTAAATCAGTTCTGTGCATTTGATGTTGTATGGTTTTCAGTATCTGTGTTAACTCATACGCAGCTCACCCAAGTGTCTCTACTGCACTGCAGTATGCAGTGTGGACATACCACAGAGATCAAATACAGAAGGAAAGAATTTAACCAGTTCAACACCAAGCAAAGCTACAGGGGTTCTCCATGCTCCATCATTGCACAGATTTAACAATAAGCAACATGCACCTGAGCTATGCCTTAAGGAAAGGCAATAGAACCAAGCTAGTGCCATTCTAGGGTAAGCACAAAAACTTGCTCTAAACCCTTGTACTAGAGCTTTTAAATCTGCAGTAACAGCCAGTGAACTGATGTGAAATTCAGTAACTTGGAAGAATCAGTTATCAAGGTCTGACTCACTGGCATATAGAGACATCTTTAATGTTATTTAATGTTCCTCTACAGATGCAGTGTCCCAAAAGATGCATTTTTACCCGTATAACTAACATCAAGTTTTAGGTAGGCATGTAAGAATTCATGCAATCCCTATATCTGCAAAAGACCATTTAACGGAAATTCACACTCCTGTCTTGAGTCTTGGGATTTATATCTGCCAAAAATAGTGGGATGCATTCCAAGGTACAGTAAGCATCTTAGTCTTTCATTTGCCACTCAGCCTGACCTGAGCATTTAGTCTAAATCACAGTCCAGACAAGTTATCTATTCTTTAATTTACACAATATATCCAATAATTTCCTCAATTTTTCAGAACTGAGAATTGCAACATAATGCAGTATTTGGTGGGTTTGGGTTTTTGGGGTTTTCTTACTGCAGACAAGTGAAAATGCTGCTGTAGCAGCCTCGGTTAGCAACAAGCTGCTCTGGAAAAAAGAGAGATCAATTTTTCTTACACTCGTTGCTGTGGCACAGGAACCATCAGTGGAAATGCATGGCCTCTAGCTCCATTCATTTTTATTTCAAACTGATGTGAAATCTGCAAGACAGACCTGTTCTCATCCCTTCCCTAAACATACATCAAATACTAACGTATCTGTATTTCACTTGCAGATACAATTTCCAATTTAGTCATCATTTGAAGTTAATCAAGGAATTTCTTCATCTTGTAATTTCTCACCTGCAGGTAGTTAGAACTGTGATTACAATTAAAATTACCATTAAAAACTTCATGCTGTGGTTTCATTACCTGTGTCAAATGAATTCTATTAATTACAAATTATGATATTCAGACTTGTGTTAACAGGCACGTCAACGGGAACCATGAGTTTTCCACTAAAATCTGCAATTCAGGACTTAAGTTTAGTAAATATCAGAGAACTCGAGCTAAAGCTCAACCTCATGAAAGAATGACTTGGGCACTTGCGTTATCAGAGCAAGATAAGTTTGTCATTCATAAAGTGCACTCGCACATTCATATTAATGTATTATAGATTGTTTGCCATCATTTGCTCCGCTAAATCATGAGCTCAGAGAAGGTCGTGGAACCAATCCAATCCCATTTTAGGTCAACATAAAGGTCCTTGTGGCACCTCTTTGTGACTGCTTCCTGAAAACAACCGCACAACTACAGGTGAGGCAGAAGGTGGTGTTAAGAGTACAGAATCCCTACCTCCAAGTGTAAGGTTAGTGCCTGACTACACACAATCGGCATCCAAGATCTGCAAAGTTCTTGTACTGGCAGAAGCAGCTCCTGTCCTCTGCTGTGTAAGGCCCTACCACATTTCACCAAAGGAAGCACTTTAAATTGGGACACTTTTTCCCTTTAAGGATAAATAACAGAGAAATCTGTAATCTCCCAACTTATTAGCAATCAAAAAGTATGAAAGCTACTTCTGCTGTAATCACTGCAAGGGAAAGTAAAGGTATATTTTAGCTTCTTTTTAATGTAAAAGAAGTAAATACATCTAGTAAATAATTTAATTACAGAGTAAAACGAACATTTAAACACCTCCCCAGATGTCATAAAGCTACACAATGTAGATGTAAACTGAAATTATTCAGTAGATGATCCACAATACATCCACGGTTAGTGAAGAGTATAAAGCCAGAAAAAGCTACGTTACCATTAATGTATTACATAAAACTAGCTGGTGTAAAACACCTAGGTCAGAAAAAGAAAAAAAAAAAAGGTTTTATCTTTAATCATGTGTACTCATCCTGCTCCAAAATAACCACTCCAATCTTTTCACCTTCTCCCATAGTTACCTTTGCACGCTGTATACACTACTCTCTGGGAGCACGTTTCCTTATCTAGTTAAGTCACTACCCCCTTCCTTCCCATTTTCTTAAGAACAGGGTAGTCAAAAGAAGTTGATAATTGTAAGTCTGCAACAAAAATGTAACTGACAAGTAGTACACCAACAATCACCCTGATCTTTCCACTTGCATTTTGTGCCCTTCTTTTGCACCTGTCTTCTAAACTGACAGTTCTTCAGACTGAAGACTGTCTCACTGTATACCTGCACACTCTTAGTATAATACAAATGGTAACAGAGCCCAGAGAGGTGTTATATTCTCAGCTAAGAGTTCTCAGAACTTTGTGGCATGGTCCTGCCATTACAACATGATAAAGACTGCAAAACTGTGAGGGAACAGTTCTGTTCCCCACCAGCCCTCATCTGAGCAACACAGGCTATCACCAAGAAGGACATCTCTTAATCCCAGTTACTGGCTTTCATTTACTGAAGTAACAAAAGCTTCAGCAAGAAGTGAGATACAAAATAAACACTGATTTTAACATCCATGCTTAAAGCAATAACCTTTGAATAATCTGCTGCAGATACTGAAAATCACTCTTCATAATCTGAA
>VXBW01008039.1:1215860-1351528 GCA_013400375.1 Thinocorus orbignyianus | reverse complement strand
CGCCGCCTGCTGGGCAGCGTGCGAGGAGAACGCAGCCCCGGCTCAGGTTCCCCTCAGTCCAGCGCTGTCGGCAAAATCCGTGCGTTTCAGCAGCTCAACCCAAAATGGCTGAGGAGCCGCGGGTTGGAGTCAGTCAGCGAGAGCTTAACGTGGTGCTTAAGGAAGAATTCCTGTTCTGTGTTCGCCGAGGCTGGGCTGGTGCCTCATGGCGATGCGGGCCTGCCGGGACGCGGTGGCCACGACCTACCTCTGGCTGCCCCAGGGCAGCCGTGGTGGAAGGCTGTGGCTGGCTGCGAGCGGAGCACAGTCATGGCTCCCTGAGAAGACCAGCTTTTGCTACCCAACTTGTCTTAGAGGTCGCCATCCGCTCATCCTGGCGAGACCAGCGCAGGTCCAGCTCTGCAGCAGCAGCAGAACTAAAGGCTGTTGACACTAGTGACTGTGTAAATCCCTCCTCCTCTTAGTCTATGTCAGTTTATAGAAACAGTCATGACTTCATAGAAAAAAACGATCTGAAGAAGAAAGGAATCAGTGACAGATGAGGATTAATGAGAATGTGAACTCTATTTGCTTTGAATAAAGGTGATCTGGATGCTAGAATCTCAGAAGTTTTATTGTAGGTAACATACCGCGTGCGGAGGAGATACTTAAAGAAAAGACTTAGGAGTTGGCTGAAGTCATGTTTTTCACACTGGACAGGCATTGTGGAATAAACCACCAAAGAGCTCAGTGTGTCACCCACGCTACCTCGGAAAGGCACCTAAGTGACAAAGATAGAAAGATCTGACCTGCTAAGCCATCCCTAAATTGCAACATTGCTCGATGGTTTGAACTCACAGGGAAGAGGATACAGTACTCATTGCGAGGTATTGCACAATTAGAAGGAAAGGTGAATGATTAAGGCTGTGGAGAGGTGTGCATCTGGGCAGAGGGAATAAAAATGTTCACCTAAGAAAAGAGAGATGGGGGGTTGAAAGTATAGAAATAGTAGAGCAGAAACAGCAGGAAAAGAACTTTTGTTCTGGTTTTATAGCATAAAAACAAATGAAACTATTATAATTTAGCAAAGTGAAAACAGGTTGAAGGAGATACTTTTTCACACAACGTAACTCCATGGTAGAGTTCACTACCAAAGAACACGACTGTGGCCAGAAAGCTGGCAAGAGTAAACAGAAGATGGTACACTTGGACAGGTAACAGAAATGTGACCATGTGTTTCACTGTAGTAACCTTTTGTGAGGCTATTTTGTTTTCAAGCGAGAAAACAGAATTTAAACATTTTCCAGAAGCTGAAATGAGCTCTGACTTTAAGGAAGAATTCTCTCATATCCATGTGGATAAGACAACCTGCTGCTTTCTTGACCAGCATCAGGCACTGAACTTGGCAGACCTCCATTCTGGTCAGGCATAGTCTGGAACTGTGAAACCAGGGGTGTCACCACCACCTGGCAGTGTTAGTAGCATGAGGCTGCAGGAGGGAGATCTCATCTCCTGGTACTAAGCTGCATGCTTTTTAAGAATGCCCATTTACTGAGGTTTCTGTAGAAAAGAAGACAAAAACTAGAAGAGGTTCATGACTTCAGAGTTGAAAGCTCTCAAGAACGATGATCAGAATATCTATTTTCAGAAAGCCACAAGTGTGAAGTCTGATAGATGAACTAATGCACACACATCAAAAGGATCCCTCTGAATCTCTGACTGTTGTGAAATATGGAAGTGCTTTACTATCATTTAAAAAGCACAAGTCTCTGCTTTTGGTAACAAATACAAAGCATATGCAGTTATGTTATTTTGTTAACAAATACAAAGTGAAATGGGAGACTGTCAGGGTGTCCTGGAAAATGGAGGTGTACAGAGCATAATGTCTATCTATGGAGGGCTGACACAGAGAAGGATTGGGGAAACGGTAGGGGGAGAAGGAAAAACGATTCTCTGATATTTTATCTGCTTGTGTAGGGTTTACTTGTGCCCCCAACCTCTTCCTCAGCCTCCCCGGTCCTGATTCTCCCTCATCCCTTTACCATCTTGGGTCACATGTTCTTATACTGTTTCACTCCAGCTTTGGTTCTCTCTCCCTGGCAATGCTCTGTTCCCCTTTCTGAAGTGGGTGAGCTGAGCAGAAAGATGAATACTGGCCCTCTGTAGCTGGCACCATTAAAAGCAGAGTTACTGCATTATCTCTAACTCTGAGCAAGGGCCCAACTCAGCAGTCTTCTCTGGATGTCACTCTACTTTGTCTGCATGGCACACAGAGCTAATGAAGCAAGAGTTAAAGAGGAATCCTTGCGGGAGGATGACCGAAGTGTCCATTTTGCTGTGTAACAAGCCTCAAGATTTCCCTTGAGGTGCAGATCCATTCACTGACATTTCTAATAATTTTCAGCAGCTCAGGGAAGACCTGGCAGTTGCCATTTTCCCCCATTATCACTGCAACAAAAACTAGGGGAAAATACCAGCATGTAACAAATAACCCTGCCGTGCCATGATGTGTCTGCAGGTAGTGTCTGTAAAAATTAATTATCAGAAGCCATTCTTAATTAGTTTCAGATACCAACCTGATGGGCAAGATGTCTATTAGAGAAGCAGTGCTTTAAGGATTCAACGATGGATATATGAAACAGATGGGAAGGAGCAATATTGGTCTAAACCTAGCTCCTCCACTGCCAAACGTGCCTCGCTGAGCACCATCTCCTCTATCTAGTATGCTACCTTTCCAATTAATACTATTTTGTTCTCTATATAAAGTGTTCTAATAATAATTCAATAATAATAATGAATAACACAACACAACTATATCCAACAGTTGAAAACACCTTCATTTGCTACTGAAAGCCTTGTGTCAGTCTGGGTGGTGAGCAAGACATCAAAGCAGAAGGACTCTGTTGAAAGGCAGTTGGGAGTATCTAAGCAGTAAAATAAGAAACCGATGCAAGCTCTTTCCTAAATGTTCAGATTAATAACTAATAGTCTAATTTTGCCATGAAGGGGGAATTTCAGTTCTTATAATTTAGCCCATGAAAAAATAATCGAATAGTAAATGTATATACTGATTTGAAAAAGTGTACAGGGTATCTTTCATAGAGTTTTACGCATCTATATTCCTATTGTTCCTCTTTCTAGAGGCACTGCTGCTTCTGCACTAGTGAGCACGGCACTGTTCAGAGTTCGTGTGCTACCAGTAGAAGAGTCTGCATGTTGTGTGGCTTAGAATGTTTCCTACACCGTGTAGCTGCTATAATAGGCTCAGGGTATTTATTAAATTAAACTCCTGATTCATTTGCCTTTTTAGCTGGCCTGAAAGAAGGTTGGTTTTAGAAAAAGGAAAAGAATAGTAACGAAGACTGTAGACTTTCTTATTTTTGGATCCATCCTAGGTTTGTGCTGTGGTGTAACACACGTCCTAACTCACAGTTCCTGACCTATTTGTAAGACATCCAAGAGACTAATTTGATCTTTACTTTTTAGGTCTTTTAAATGGGCAAAAGCTGACAGTTTCCTGTCTCTGGATCAGATCAAGCATAGTGCAGAAAACACTTCCGTCCAGCATTTTAAATCTTAGAATAGCACTAACAGAACAGATTTGGCATAAATGTGTGAGGATTCTGGGTTTTCCTTTACTGGCCTGGACATTTCTAATTTTAAACTCCAAATGACAAGGAACAGGGATGTGTTTGTGCTGGCACAACTACAGAAGTGGTTATGTTTAGATTTTTCCATTCCAATATATCTAAAATCAAGCTATCATATTTGAAGTAAAGCCATGCCAAATAAAGTTTATCTGGATTCATTACAAACCTGGAGTTCTTCACAAAGTTTGTGAACATTTTTGTATAAAGCTCAGGTCAGTTGTGAGTGTATCTAGGATATTTTGTTTGTTTGTTTATCCATTTGTTTGAAAAATCAAACCGTGCAACTAACCAGGACCAGATGCAAAAGTGGAGGTTTTGTATCATGAGAATTCAGCAAGTTCAGTGGATTTCTTCCCAAGCAAGGAAATGTGTTAAAACAAATTCAGAATAAACTCCAGGGAGGATAATAAGGGCATTAAAACTTTCACAAGTCAAAAAAAGAAGAAAATGATCACAAAAAGCAAGTAAAATCAAAGCCCTGAATGGTAATTTTAGCCATAAACACTTCAGTAATACCAATGACATGACAGAGATAATTCTACTCATTGTCATGGGCTTTGGATGAGTCTTATGCCAAGTTCATTGTCGTCATGCCTTAAGCAGAAAGAAGACCAGGTTAAATCTTGTTTCCCTTGTATGGGGGGGTGAGGAAGCATTATTTTCAACTCTAACAGGAAAATTTTGTGGTAAAAGTGAACAATTTGGAGATGAATCTCTGGGAAGGAGATAAATTGGTCTATGAAAGATCTATTGCAGCTTTACATGGTCGGTCCTCTCCAGCTTTCCATGAAAGCTCACTTTTCCTTACTGTATTTCATCTATTCTCTTTCCAATAAGTACATTTATGTTTCTTTATTGTGAGACTGTGAAGCATAAATACCAATTGCTAACACACTGAAATAAAATCTATTCTGCAATAACAGAATAGAGTTCCCTTGCCACCCAAAGTGGTTTTTCATTTTAGTCACTTCAGTTTGAACTTCCCTAGCTCCACTGAGATCCTTTCTAATGGATCAGGTTTTTTTACAATTAATATCAAGCTGTCACCTGACTCTACATATTTCTATAAAATAAGTAAGTTTGAGAAAATGTTAACTTTTGAGGAGTGAAAGTTGTCAAGCTCACTTTGCCAGCCTGAGAAATCAAACCTTGTACACCGCTGTCCTGGTATTTGCCCCTGCTGGCCTGCTTTCAACACCTGCTAATTAAGTTTTTAGTTCAGTCTGGTGGCAGATCCTGTAATAACACTTAGCATCCCTCAAAATCTTGCACTGCATATATCCAATGTTCTGATTCTCGATTGTAAGTAATAAACTCTGTGTTACTCAGGTGAAAACAAAGTCTCTTGTACAGAGGCAGATGAACCTATGTGGTTGTTGTACATAAAGTCACTGAAACTTGACTAAGAAACTGGTAAATCATAATTATAGCTCCTGTCATCTTTGGAATTGTTATTGCATTGAACACTCATTTAAATCCAGTGGGACCACTAGAAATGGATTCTGCTGTATATTCCCTTCAGACTATCCTTTTTACTGCCCTCCAACATTATTCCTACATCCTGATACCTAAAATGATTGTTCATGAAGGATGAATTTTCCTCTGATGGTGCTTAAATACAAAATTGGATAATCCTATCCAATTTTAGCATACTATTTCACATATGTTTTGCTTTTAAAGGTTTCTTCTTCCTTTGAAGGTTATTATTAAAAAAATTTTACACAATAATTTTGCTCTCATCTCTTGCACTGATGCTTTTTGAACTTTTCTGAACCACTCACACTATTTACATGTCACTCAAGGCAGTTAGAATGCCAAATAAAAAAAAATATTTTCCAAAAGACTCCCCCAAAGGACATGTCACTCTCTCCTGTAAGACAGGTCTAAATTCGTAGCAAACTGAATGCCAGTTTACTGACCATGAAAATTATAAGTCACTTTTTGGTTTTATTTCCCTTCTGAAAATCAAGGGTAGTTTTCACTTCTGATTCTTTTGTTGTTGGCTTTTTCTTTTTTTCCCCACAGACTCACAGGATGGATGGCAACAGAAAGCTTCTCGGGAGATCATTTTGTCTTACCCCTCTGCCTAGAGTCACGCCAACTACAGCAGAGCTGTGTCCAGGCAAGTTTTTCATTGTCTCCAAGAATGGAGACTGCAATTTCTCTGGGCAGCCTGGACTACTTTTTGACCAGCCTCACAGTAAAAACTTGTTGTCTTATGACTAAATGGAATTTCCTGGATTTTAATTTGTGCCTGTTACTCATTTTGTTCCTCTGAACTAAGATGCACCATTTTGCACTCAGCCAGCAATAAGGGAACATATTGCGTCTCCCTTTGTCCTCCTGGCAAGTCCAGAGGACCCTGAAGTGTTCTCTCAGGACAAAAGCGAACTCTTCCAACTCAGATTGGGAGAGCCATGCTAAAATTCTCGTAGGCTGTTAGCAAACTGTAGCATGTCTTAGCTTGCTGAAAGGATAAACCCCAAACTGTTTTGTTCATATATGTCTTTTCTGTGCAGCACAGTGAATAGGCAACTGTACTTCATACTGCAAAACCTCAGGATTAATCTGAAGTTCATAACTGTTCTGTGAAAGCATGCATAGGCATTACTGCCAGTTAATGTAAATCAGACAAATTCTACTCAAATTGTAGATCTTAGCCTGTCTACCCCAGCTGGGAATACAGTTTTGAATGTTGATGCTTGGCTATTGGGGAGCTAAACAAAAAAAACCAAACAAAATCCTCTCTAATCTCAAGATGTTTCCAACTCACAGGTGTTTCAAACTCAGACATGACTTATCTGCCCTTAAAAGCTGTTAACTTCACCTGACAATGAGCCAGAAAATTGAAATGCTTCCAGCAGAACTTGTAAGTAGAACCAGAAATGCTTTGCCGTAAGCATTCGTTTGGAACACCATTATAATGACCTCATTTTTTACCCTCTAGATTTCTTCTACCATCAAACATGATTACTCAAATAAGTCAATTTATTTATAAAAAAAAAAGCCATGGGTTTTGAAAGAATTAACATTCCATTACACTTCAGCATAGAGCTGCAATCAAATTAAAATGAGGTTGAGTTCACTGTACAAGGAAAAAATATCTGTATGGTTTTAATTGGAGTCCAAGAAGCTAGAAAACTAGGAAATTAGCTTTAGAATAGCTGAGTGTTTTTATAACTAGAAAACATCCTATTTAAGATTAAATACTATGAAGTTATTACTTTCAATTTCTTCCTTTAAAATGGTGTACCTAGTAAAACTTTTCAAAAGGAGCAGGAATAAGAATTTAAATTGTTATTTTGTTGCTCTCTTTCCAATAGAATAGATTAAGTATATCTGCGACTGCAATGGAAACGCCTGAGTTTCCTTCAGAATTTATGCAGCTTATTGGCTTGACTTACTGCAGTCATCTGCACTTCTGCCCAATATATGACACTATTTGTAGTATGACTGCTTTACGTCATCTTTGTAATGCAATAAAATGCTGCGTTTCATTAGAGGTGTTAAACTGAGGCAAGAGCTAGACTATTTAGTTTGCCTACAGCTATACAGAAAGTCTCTGGATAAGATAGGAATTGAACAGTTGATCTTCACTGAAAAATCCATCTACAGTGCATACAAATTATATTCTGTGCCAAGGGCTTTTTGAATCCTCCATATTTGCCAGTACAAGGACAGGATGAGAGTGCATTGCTTAGTGTGTCCTTGAATTGCAATCTAATGCAACCGGTAATAATTTCAAATATACAGCTACACTAAATTAATTTAAACAGCTGGCTAAGAATTTCTGTTTGCAAGAGCTATTAACATTATTGATTTCACCACACTATTTTTTCACTTTACCTCAATAGTTGACTGAAGCTGTGGCCAAATAGTTCAACATAAGCTAAATGTGAGACAGTGTGTTCAATAACCTTGTCCAGCCTAGGCAGGCTTTTGTTTTATTAGGTTTTAGCATATTCTTATAAAACATTTTGGTTCACTGTTCACCAGTTTCTCAGTGATTTGGCTGTCAGAGCTTAAAAGATACTTACTGGGCAGTTCCCAGCTTCCGCTGGAGAATTCCAGGGCACTTTCTTTTTGACTGGTGAAGAGGTAGCTCCCTGTTTGGGCACCTGGGCACTCCCTGCCCACAGCCTGGGCATCTCTTTGAGATCATTGTGCAATTCCTGTGCAGCCCAGCACCCACCTCTAGCACACCTTCCCCCCAACACTTCACGCCTATCCTTGGCAGGGCCCTCTTGCACTTACTTGGAGAGGCCCCCCAGGCACTCCAGATGGTCCAATCTGACTGTTTTAAAGTCCCTCTGAAAGAAAATTCCTGAAAGGTCTGGTACAAAGGTGGTGAGGTCCCACCACCTCAGAGTGGAGGGCACCTGCATCAGGCCAGATTCTGCTGTGCACATCACTTCTTTCAGAGGGGGAGAGCCCAATGCTGAATTAATAACAGTTCTTCTGGGAGAATTCTATCAGCTGCATCTGGCAGACCATGAGCACATTTTCCTCACCAACTTCTTCAGCAGTTTGAGCAGAGTCCCTGCACCAGGAAGTACAAATCAAAGCAGTTTTGTATGTTATTTTTCTGTTAAAAAAAAAAGTTGGAGGAACTATTGTTTGCAAAATATATTTCCTGGCAGCCAGACAGGAAGATAAGCTTTTAAAATTTCCCTTCTAGACATAAAATGATAAGTATTTAAGCACCAATTAACTACTAAGCAAAACATGTACTCATACCTTCAAAGAGCACCATGAGAAAAAGTTGAAGGATGGAGGGATTGCTACTTTGACTCCTTGGGATTTCTTCAGACCTCCTTATTAATGACAGTTCCATGCTCCTCTTCTAAGCCAAGTTTTGCTGCAACTTCACCTTCCTCGCATTGATACCACATTTTCCCCTCTGTCCTTCCAATTGTGTGGTCAGCTGTGTTCACGAGCCTGGTTCATTCCCATGCCAAACACAGTTATTCAGGTTAGATCATAACACTGGTAATACAATTGTAACCCCATCCTTCAACACACCTTCAGGAGCAGCAAGTTATAAAGACAAACTGACTGAGAGCAGGGATAATTCCAGATTCACTCAACATGTATTATTTATGACTAAATTAAAAGGAGACTGTGAGATCAGCACAACGTTCCTTCAGTGAATGTGCAGATACAGTACATGCTATGGAGAATGTGAAGCCAGACAGATGATCTGCATTGGTAAAAGATACAATGCATTCACTTTAAAAAAAAAAAATAAGAAGCCTTAGTCACAGGCTTAAATTTAGTGAGAAGTCTTGGGAGAGGTAAAAAGTAAAGAGCATGAGACAACTCGGAACGTCAGTCTGTTATTGCCTTGCTGCTGGTACCACCCATTGTGCCCATTCCTGTGTGAATGATGTGGCAGTGTCTCAGTTTACCTTTCTTCCTTTCACAGCTCTGTCTGCCTGGCTTGGATTTAAAGAATCTACTAGGATTCTTCAGGAAAGATCAAAGTTCAGGTCTCAGGAAAGGATTTTTACTGTCTCTGCAGTATCACCCCACCTGTCCCTGGACAGCACAGTTAATCTCTGAGGAGCAGCACACTTTGACTGGAAGATAAGCAAGAAGGAAACTTGGGACAAGGAAGAAGTAGAAAAGAGCTGGGGGGAAGGGAGTATTACAAAATAGGAGTGGACATTAGAAAAAAACATGCCATATTTTCTGCATTTAGTAAAAGCCTGTTCCAACACCACTGATGGCCCTTTTCCCAGAGGGTACTGTTATGATTAGATATGTTGTATATATGTATAATACACATACATTTTGTATCTCTAGCAACCATCATGAAGCAATTGTGCATGCTGGATATTTGGCACAGACTTTTTGTTGCTACACCTGCTGTGTGAGTCTGCTCCCTCTCACAGTCCTTACCGTAACAACGCCATTGAGAGCCCGCTTTGCAGAAAGCACCACCTCTTCCTCGGGAGATGCTGAGCGGTTTCCTCATTCTGACATTTGCTATTGACCAATCTACACTGTCTTCCCTTACATTAGGAAGGTGGAAACATTACTGCCAGTTTACAACTAGTGCTGTATTGTACTGTAGTATCAGAGAGATGTGTTGAGACACTGACTCTAAGACCTAGAGAAATTCCCTTCTGTGCCTCTCAGCATGCTTTCCAATTTAACTCTCAAGCAGACCCCATTAACAATAAGACCTTTCCTTTATACAGAAATGTCAAAGTGGAACCAAGACTCAGTGAAGGAAATTAAGTCAAGGAGAAACAGAAAAAAACCAACCAATCCAGAAAACACTGAAAAAGTTCACTAAGGGGTAATATTATAGGCAAATTGATGTGGAAAAGGAGAGAACAACAGGCAGAGGGAAAATATATGGAAAATAAACCCAGAGTACAGCAGATTCAGGTCTAGAAGACAGAGTTGGAGTTAACAGACTAAATCCAGTCAGAGAAACTACACACATAAGGTCCATATATCAGCAGTCTGGGGAAAAAACCAAAACTTTACAACAATGAATACCCTCCAAAATACCACATATTGTAATAGGATATTGGAGTAAGTCGGTCAATTAGAAATGAGTCAAAGATGAAATATGCAAAGGTACGCAGCACCTGAAGTACAGAAGCAGATGGTGGGTATGGAGACTTTCTTTTTGCTGCTTGATGGCAATGAATTTTGTTGCACAAAACGTGCCAGCCATACAGTAAAATGAGCAACACTTGAAAGGAAACATACTGCATATTTTTCTGAATGGCAGATTTGACTTCAAATTGTCTTTTAAAAATAAATTGGTCTGTAGCAAAATACATTTTATGCTAAATTCTACTGAAAGTACTCATCCTCACAGAGCGCTGTTCTTGGAGATTATGTATTTCCCTACCATTTGCCCTAGCTATCAAATACTTGAAGAGTTCTTGTTTTTCCCTTTACTACTCACTTTGTGCATAGACAATTCAACAGATCTAAAAGTAGATTGAGATAAGATACTGTAGGAGTCTGTGTCTCTGATCCAAATTATGTTCTGGAAGGAAATAACTGGCAACACATAGACATTTCCAGAAGTCCACTGGAACTGGTGGAAGTACTCATGCACATTGATTCTATGGTCAGCCCAACACAATCAAGGAGGAAACAATTATGCTAGCCAGCCTCAAGATATATTATACCATGCTCTCCTAAAGTCAATTTAGTACCAGCTTTCCTTGATGCAATAATTAATTATTTGAAATTAAATTTAACTCTGGGTATTTAGAGAAAATTTGTCATTAATTCAAATATTTGGAAGAATCAGTGAATATAATTTCCTTTAAAGTGACACCTATGACTTAACAGTAAATCAGAAAAGAATACTGGAAAAATGTGTAGGTTTTCATATTCTATGAAGCTTCACTTGTCCACTGGAGTCTTTAGGGGACAGTAAAACAGAGAGTGCCTTTGTGCATGCTGCCCCTACCTGCACTAAGTCTGTTTTCCTCCTGTGGTGAAGCAGTTGTAAAATACATGAAGTAGTTTGAGCAGTCCCACCTCCTTACATGACACGGACAGACATTGGCCAAACATAAAATGGAGACTCTGGACTCCTTTAACACCTACCAATCAGTGATCTGCCTCATTGCATAGAAGTTATTTTCATTCCCTGCTGACATGAAATGAATTCTAAGCAGGTACAAAAGGATATGCCTCTGTGCCAATTGCAATCTCAAGAGCAGAATTGATCTTTAAAAATGTCAGGCTTTCAGCATTGCTAAGTTATTCCCAGAGATGCTCAGGTTACCTTTCCTATCATCTGATCAGCTGCATCACTGAAGCAATCTATGACCCCTTTTTTTAAAAGAAAATATTCATGAACAAAGGTAGTACTATGAACACCTGTAGACCCTGAAGTACAAGAGAACTCCAGGCATCAAAGCAAAGCATCCAAAGAGGCAGCAAACCAGGAAACTGCAGTTTAACAAGAGCACCTGAGACTGAATTTCAGCTGAATGAGATTCTCAGCCCAGGGCCTGATCACCTGATTTTGAACAAGTCACTGCACCCTTTGGCCTGTTTACAGTGTAAACACACAAGGCAGTTAAAGTGCGAGGCAGGACAGCCCCTAATGCAGTTGTCTGCCCCAGCAGTGCCATTATCTGGATGGGGAGCTCTGCAGTATACACCTCAAACACTTGAAAAGCAAACATGGGGGGGAAAAAAAAAGTCTAAATCGGTTTACACAAAACAGAATTTGTAAGCCATTATAATTTAAGTAAATTATAATCTGTAGGGTTTTAAGAAGGCCAGGTCACAAAAGTGCCTACTGACCACTCAGTCTTGAGGTACATTAAACATAATGTTCCTCATCCCAGGGGATTTTGTCACAAAAGCAGCCAGTACTTGTGGGCATGAGAAATTTCTCTCACTGCCTCATAATAAGCATCTGAGGTGGAAGAATGAAACTTATTTCATTGAAACAAAGGGAATGCATTGGTTCTCATCATATCCACAAAGAACAACCAGGCTGCTGACTGTTACGAAGTTACCAGCACTGGAAACACCAGAGTTATTCATGAACACATCCAGCTGGAAGTGGCAACTTCTTCTAAGAAGCCTTACAAAATTCCAGCAGCAGCCGCTGAGCATGTTAAATGGAAGACAAGCTAGAGTTTAGATTCCTTCCATACTGCATTTCAGTGTCATACATACATGCCGAAAATTCCTTCAGGCGAAAGATCAATGCATGCAATCTTCCATAGTAGCGCATATAAATTACCGGTTTTGTGCATCAAAATAATACAGAAAACAAAGATGACAACACTTCTGGTAATCTATAACTTTGCTAACTGGTCTTAAAAGAACAATCTCCTACCATGGCATTTTATAAAGGCACATGGAAGCTCTATGGCTTCCCAATTCCTCACATTTCTCTAGAAGGAAGTTTGGTACTTTAGCCTGATCTCTGCCATCAGTAAAAGGTTTCCATAATGGTTGCAAAAATGGAAGGTGCAGAGGGAACAAAATCTCTCCTTTACAAAATGTTTCTTACCCCACATGTCCTCAGTACCTGAAGGAACAGACCTGTCAGCCTTCACATGCATAGGGCTGTCTTGCCTGGACAGCTGGCTCCGTGGTTTCATCTACTGCCCTCCCGATTGCAATAGATCTGTCATTGGCCAAGACATTGTCAAAGATGTATCTGGAGGTACAGCAGGTCAAGGCCTAAGTGAACCCTTGTAAATTGTATTTTAATCATTCAATGACAATTCAATGTTGCTACCACCCAGCCTCCTTCACCCTGTGATCCAGAGATAATACCATGTAATTTCATTTAGTGCATTGTCATCTTGGTTTTAAACTGATTTATTTTCTACAAAGTATTTCCCCATTATAGATGAACAGGGAAGGAGAAAGAGTGGACTTACTTTTGCACAAGCAGAGATGTTCCAGGGCAAGATCATAATTTATTTATTGGTTTGAGTCTGAATAGCTTCATCTGAGCTAATAACTCTTCTAAGTTCGTTCTGTGTGTGATTTACTCTGGCAGATAAATTAGTAAGTGTAAAGAGATGAATAGAGTAGCCAAAATCTTTTCCATTTCAGTTCCAAGGGAATATAGCTGCTGCATGGTAGCAAAACATTGAATAAGAGAATAGAAGTTCAAAGCTAAATAATTGAAAACTTGGTAGGGTAAAACCATCTCTTTTGCCAACCAACCCTGTATAAGCGTTCTATGAAAAATACAGAGCTGAGCTCAGTTCCTAGATAAAGCCTATAATTATTTTATAAAGACATATAGTAATTGAGGATGATTCAGAGATAGCTGAAGAAATAGCAGCTGTATCAATCTTCAGGGAAATAGTTCACAGAGCTACATTTTTAAAGACTCCTCAAGGGCAACTGCTAGCTATAGCCCGTCTGTTCATAAAAATCAAAATGGGAAAAAAAATCAATTATGATTTAAATTTAAATCAGCTTTCAAGCCCAAAGCTTTTAAATTTCTTTGTTTAAGATTGCCAGCACACAGGCTTTGTATTTAAGAGCTGTGTGATGTATTTGAAAGAATGGCTGGCAAGTCATACCTGTACATGTTCAGGTCTCTCCTTTAGGCCAAATTCCTGCTTTTCCTGCCAGTCAAAATGGTATCCCAAACTTCAGCTTCCATAGCCCAGCCAGCATAGCAGCCCATAGACCTTTTTTCCACAGACCCCTCCAGGAAGGTAGTTTGCTGCCCTGGCTCTTGGCCAAGGCAAGCTCCTTTCCACCAGGGAGACAAAGTGGTGGCTCTCTGGCTGTTACTCTGTCCCATCACATTTCAGAAGCTGGGAGCCCTGAAAATCAAGTTCCACATTCCTAGCTCGGATCAATGAGCTGCGGGAAGAAGCTGGATGAAAAGATAATGACAGAAGTGAAACAGAGGTCACATCACAGATCATTTTGCAAATGAACCGATTAGTTCATCGTCTCTCAGATCATAAGACACTGCGCATAGGTATTAGTAGGAAGCAGAACGCATAAAGACAAATTGGTGGGTATTCGCACATGCAAGGGATGCAGCTTGGGGATTAATAGAATTGAATTTGCTGTGGCAGCGTAAACATCAAATTACATTTTTGCTGGAAGAACGGCAGTGCTAAGAACTAACACCGCAGCAAGACCTCTTCAGTGTTTTTAATTGCACTAGGAATGTGAGGTCAGGTACTTATCCTTCTGTGAGATCAACTTCATGTTACTAATCTGCAGAGAAAACTCTGCAGTCAGATGGATTTATCAACTTTGTCTGTGTTTCTTGAAATATATACTGCAAACCCTGTGGAAGCAGGGAAAATATTGTATGTAGCAATAAAAACTGCAAATGAAACGCCAAATTTCCAAAGGGACTAGCAGAACTTCACTGAGCTGGAGTGAGTGATGAAGATTTACTTCAAGCTGAGAGCTTGGTCTATTATTTCTGTAATACTACGTAAATCATCATCAAACAGGACAGATGCAGCATTAATGATGAGCTGCTAAAACTTAACCAGGGTCTCCCTCAAACCTTGCTGCTTCAGTCAGTGCTATATATGGCACTTCTGGAATAAACTGCTCTATCATTCCTAATCTATCACATTTCCTATTTTACCTGTCCTTGAAGTGATGCATTTTTGGCTGGGACAAACTTTATAGTCGGGTATTTGCTGGTCCTGGGCTGGAGTTCACTTTGAGAGTACAGCCTTCCTCCACTTCTCAGGATGTGTGAAATTTGTGTGAGAGTCCGTTAATCTGATGGGAAAACAAATTCCCTCTCACTGAGCCTGGGGGGTGAACAAGCTAATGCTGGATGAGGATGAAGGGGAAATCCACAATAATGAAGAAAGTAACTCCCAGAACTAGCTTTCCTATCCTTCGCCCTCGAGGCAGCATGGAGAAGGGTGTGCAGAGAGCACGAGGATGACACTTTCACACGCTTCAGCAAGAGAATAGCTCTGCCCACAGCACAGCTTAACAAAGGATGGACACCTATCAGCGCAGGAAAAAACACAGCACCTGTTTTTGCGCTGTTTAAGCAGGCACCAACCATCTTAGGAAGTTAAAGAAAACCACAAACACACTAATTGCTTCTTAATGCTTTGAAGCAGAACTGCAGCACATCCCCTCAGACACGGAGAACTGCTCCCCTTCTCCCACCACTCTCCATGAAGTGGTGTCCTCCAGCCTCTGGAGGCAGAAGCTCATCTCATCTCACCCCTGGGCTTAGCCACAGCATTTTCAAGATTTGGGGCCTGCTGGTGGCTGAATGGACAGCCATGCAGAAGTGGTTACCTTTTCTAGAGGAGCTTGGGATGCCCTGGAAAAATGGTACCTGCACCGAGCATCCCATGCATCCAGAAATCATGCCACGCTTCTCCAGTGCTGCAGCACTGGCTTAAAAAAAGAAGAAAAAAAAAGCACACTGTTCCCCCCAAAATGAAACTATTTTCATCTGGATCTGGGATTTTAGGTTTAGGATTCTAGTTTCACATTTTCTGTACAACAGGGAGTGATGGAAGTATTCTCCCTGTAAATGGACAGGCTTAAGAAACCAGAAATGCTGAGACTTTTAGGCGGCATCTCACAAGAGTCTCAACGTGCTGCAAAAGCAAGCAGTAATGTTGAGCAGACATGTAGGAAGTCCAGCTGATTTCAGTGAAAGTATTCAGTATGCAGCAGTGACCACATGCACAGGTCACCATGAAACAGTGCACATTAGAGTTGTAGGTATGCAGCATTAGCATATTAATTATGTTGTAGACAGCACTACAAATATGGTCTTCGGTCATTTACTAATCCCTAAATAATTAACTTTTATCACCAATATACTTTTGATTTTTTTCCATAACTGTTAAAAGTGCATCAGACCACAAACCATCAATGTAGCCACTTTTTCCAGTACTTTGCATTTCCTTGTGAGATGAACTAGATAAAATAGCTAGTCTTTTCTTAGCTACAGTATTCATCATTTGGATGAATAATTGACATTTAGGTCAGCAACATTCTCCATTCTAATAGTTTATGTGAAAAAGAAAATTGAAATTAAAACATTTTTTCAAGCTACTTGTGAACAGTGTTGGCACTTTTGAGCTGAAAGATGCTGACTCAACAGCACTTTCATAGATGAGAATTTCCCCAAAAGAAATGGAGAAAAGTAGGCGATAGGGAAGAAAGAAAAAAAGACATCATAGGGCCAAATCCTGTTCTGGAATAAAGCTGTTTCAGGGAAACACTGATGATGAAGAGCTGATATAGGAGCAGCTCACAACTGTCAGAATGGCATTAGCTCATATTGACACCAATGCCAGCATCTGAGGGTGGTTTAGCACACTGCCTCCAATTCAGAGGCTAAGCCACCTATTGAGACCTAGTCATGTGCAACCTGTTTGGTAAAAGGCTGCATCTGGTGTCCACTCCAGGGTCTCCAAGCTGTACAAAGCTCACCAAAGGCTGAACAGGTCCAGGAAGCTTCCTGCTGCTTGTTGCAAGGTGTTAGATTTTCTGCTGCAATAGGCAAGCTGCTCCTGTAGCAACTATATCTATGCCCTCCTGAATTTACATGCTGTCTTTCTCCTTCAGCATAAAATGGAAATTTCACGAGTAACTCAGAGAGATGAAGCTTCTCCTAAGAACTGTTTCCTTAGAGGACAACAGCATTGCTAGAAATTGTTGCTTGTGGGACTTGACCCACAAAGAATCTAAATGGTTGCAGATAGAGCAGGCTTTGCATTCGCATTTGATTTTTCTGACAAATTTGTAAGAGAAATATTAATAGCACGCTAATGGTAGCAATTACTATAATGAATGTAACAGCTGGTAGCAGCAGCTGAGCATACGTTTTGGATTTATATTTTCCATGTATGGCGTGAGGTGGCTCTGAGCAGTTGCAGTCAGTCTCACACTTTTCCTCTCTGAAGATTCTATTTTCAGCGAGTCTGTGCTTGTGGCAAAAAGATGGAGAGCTACTTTTGTAAATATGTCACCTCTCGGGAGGTTACCCACAGCTTTAGGAAATAGGTAATGTGTTCAAAGTATGGTCAATCTCTCAAACTAATCTATTCCTCTCGATGAGTTTTACCACCAGAGCAAATATCTTTCAGTTGTGCATCAAGCAGTTGCTCCTTTTCCTAAAGAAAGAATTGAGTGGAGGGACTCCATCAGTAGAACTATGAAGCAAGAAACAATTCTGCTCACTTGGAAATATTTACAAACAAAATGCATGTCTGTGCTGCCGCCTGCCCCTCCTCAGGACAGATCCCATGAGAGTAAATGAAACAGAAATGGTAGTACAGACACTAAGAAAGGGCAGAAAGGAAATAAGAAAGTTGTTCTGGCCCATCTTCACTCAGTTTATAGCAAGAATTTTAATTAGGAATGAAGTAGCTCCTACTCTGCAGGCCATGGGCATCTGGCAGCCATTAGAGTGGCTGGTTTTAGTCAAACCCATAGGATGATGCCAGCCTCCCCAAGGGCAATTCAGTTTGTGGGTTTACCTCCGAATTACCAAAGGTTGCCAAACATGGCATTCAGCATTCCTGGTTTAAACTTGGAATTCAAGCCTATTCAAATGCTTTACAGCATTCATATGCTTTTCATGCTAACACAATCTAGGTACTAAGGAGCCTGAGGCACTTCCAAGCTTCAGTAAAAGCCTGCAGGAACTGAAATGAATGCAGGAAACAAAGGAAGCATGAAAGGCAGGGGGCACTTCTGGTATTCACTTTACATGGTGGGAAAACTTAGAAGAATACAATGACTGTAATCTGACATCTGTTCACCCACTGAACATTCAAGGGTAATATTCATTGAATCAAGAGTTCTTTCCTACCCTATCTAAGATAAAAAATTTCAGATACCTTTATAAACTAGGCCTCAGACTCTTACTCAATCAATCAACCAACATACTATGGAAATACTTTGTCTCTGCTGAAGAGCTACGTGTTCTAAAATCATCTCAGATCTTTCTCAGAACAAAACGCTTCCAGAGTTCATCAAGTTCCCAGGCTAATGTCCGCATCTGTTATCACATTCAGACTTCACCTCTTGGAAACTCAATTCAAAGTTGACTCTTGCAGTACCACCTTCTAAACCAGGAGTACTAGTAACCCCATGCTTTTGTCCAGAAGGCAGCTTAGACTGCCATTATGAAATGTAACGATTGCATTTTAAAACTCCTCTCTGCAAAGTGCTTAGGGTGTCAAAAAAAAACATGTTTTACAATTAAACTTTCTGTGCGTTGAGCAGGACATTTTTCAGCAATCCTCAATGTCAAAAGATGGAAAAGAGAGTGCAAGGCAGAGAGCAGAGAGAATACACCAAGATTGTTGTTGAAGGGAAATTAATTCCCTAGAAGCAACAGAAGACAAAATACAGTCCCTTCATGCTAAAACACAGCTTTAGGATCTTTACTGTTCTGACATTGCTGGAATGCAATTCTCAAAGTAGGAGGCTCAGAGAGAAAGACAAGTAGCATATCCATTAAGGTCTGCAAAAAACAAAGGGACAACTTACAAGCCATCTGTCACTGTAAGAGCAAAACAGGCACAGTTGCTGACTTCAGCGAGGCAGCAGACATTTTGGACAAATGAGAAGTTCTGAAGAAGAATTGCTGGCAGCTGTGTTAGAAGGACATTAAAACAATAAAACTCTGT
The DNA here is from genome assembly GCA_013400375.1 of Thinocorus orbignyianus. Lineage (NCBI taxonomy): Eukaryota > Metazoa > Chordata > Aves > Ciconiiformes > Thinocoridae > Thinocorus > Thinocorus orbignyianus. The sequence goes on along the minus strand of VXBW01008039.1, from coordinate 1,332,774 downwards.
GGTCACAAGGGCAAGCATTGCAGATACAGGTAAGTCATAGACTATTTCAGAACACAGGTTTTTTAACCTCACAACTATACGGGACACCTACAATGTGGTCTCACATGTCTCTGTGGCAAACACATGATCAAAGAGAAAGACATCCTCAGATGACTCAGCTGCCACCGTGTCATTTTTAGACATCTTTGACTGGCTTGCTTAATCCCAAACAAATCGTCTCAATGGAAAGCAAAGCAGAAGTCCTATTTCTGCTGAAGTCAAGGAGTGCCAGGTTGATGGGAATATAGCCCTAGAAAGTGTTGGCAAAACATCACCACTACTATAAAGTCTCCTTTGTTTAATTTTGTTTTCTTTAAAGACATGGAAGAAAGACTAATTTCTTATTTAGACAGAGAGATGTCATCCAGAAATGTGGTAGTGTGATCCCATTGCAAAATTGTGGTAAAAGCTGTACAGCAACAGCAGGTATTCTGAGAAGTCTTACACTTTTGAGAAAGTATGAAAAACAAGATCAATAAATGCACACTGAATTGTAACAGAATAAAAAATGCACTTGTCAATAAAAATTAACATAAGCTTCAAGATAATTGTGCATGGCTTTTTCTATGGTGCATTTTAAGACTACCAGCCATAAGACAAACACCTATATCATGGGCAACTGTCTCTCTGGATTGCTGTGGGATTTTGCTGTTCATTTGATGCTGAAAAGGAGGTGGCTCACAGTCCACATGACGTATCATCCTTTTTTCCCTTTCATTTTCTTTTCTGCAATGTCACAGCCTAGTGGAAAGGCACCATACCGTGCATCAGAACACCTGGATTCTTCTCTTGGCTCAGCCACTGGCTGACACTGACCTTGAGCAAGTTTCTAATCCTTATTTTCTCTATTTTGTTCATTCAGGACCAGATTGGTCCCTGTCACTATTAATGCAGTGCCCAGAGCTTTATGTAACCCAGCCTCTATGTAACACATTAAGACAAGCTGTAAATATGCAGGAGGAGCAATACTCCATGCACTACAAACAGCGAGGAACACCCATACAAACTTAGAGGGAAGAATTTGTGCCTTCTTCGTAAGCTGCTGCTGCAGTTCAGCGGCTCAAGACCCCCCTACAATGCCGTGCCTTGCATCCCCAGCTACGACAGGTAATCAACTCACCAGCTGTATTCTGCTCAAATTACAGTATTATCACTGCAGACCAAATGGAAGAGAAACTTGGTGGCAGAGAAACAGTGGGGAATTTCCTCTTTATTCAGGGCTTTACAAATTCACTTAACCACCACTAACACCACTTTAAGACAGGTTTGTAGGGATAGCACAATTTTCTACAAGCTAGAGAAGAAAGAGTTACCATGTGTAGTAATAATATAAACAAAATCAAGTGCAACATATTGTTTTGGAATAATTCAAATGAAACATTAATACACCTGGTTGATTTTTTAATTCTTTTTTAAAAATTCCATGTCCCAAACCAGAGACATAGTAACAAAAAGCATGAAAGAAAAAGAGCAGGAAGGAGTGATAATGCATTGATACTGTTTTCCCCTCTTCACCCTGAGTATTTCAGACACTCCTCATTTAGTTGTGTTCTGCTCTGAGTTTGTTCCTTCCCTGATTGATGTTCCAGCTACTGAAAGCTTCTGATGAAGCTAGACCTCATGGGGTTGCCCATAGGCTAAATGCTAAGGCATATTCATTTTGGATCTTGAGTATTATTGTATTCTTGCTTCTGAGACAGAGAAAGCAATGCATTAAATATATATTTTTCAGAGCAATAACTATGATCAGGAGTATGTCACTGTATAAATCTACCACTGAGTGAACAGTAGGTGTGAGAATACATTTCTTGTCCCTAAATGCAGTCATAGACCATACCCACGGGACTGTCCCTTTCATTATCTATTAAAAAAAACAAACAAAAAACAACCAAAACCAAAAAAAACCAACAACAAACTAAAAGTGAGGGAATCTCACATAGTTTTCAGAGCCAGAAACACTTGCTGTACTATTGCCCCCATACAGCTGTTTCTTGTAATATAAAATGCAGTTTGAAAGTATAGATCTTCCTTGCTTTCCAACAGCTGATTACTCCTAGTAATCAGTACTCTTTTTGTAAAGCAATCAAATTTTATCACGTGGAAAGATCCTGTCCCTGTGAACCAAAGAAAAAAATTCATGAACCCAAACCCACTCACCCGAGATAAAAACACCACAGGTTTCAGTCTTGACATAAGAAATTGCTGTGCTGTACATGCTGTCTATGCTTAGTTTTCAGTATTCCCTACAAGTATTTGTTCTTTACGTCATTGTCAAACAGGTCCCTCAAAGAGAACCTTTCTGGCCTTGCAATAACCTAACCTTGTTTTGTTCTTTAATATACTATTTTCTTGCTTGCATAGCAAATTTTTCCATTTCTTTTGTCAATGAGCTTTCTCATCCTTTCAATTCAGGCTCTCCATTTCTGTAGAAACCAAAAAGACACAAACTAAAACTAAGCTTTAGTTTCATTTTAATTCATTAAAACTGGGTTTCTGGGAATTTTGTGAAATGTGTCAAAAAGAGTGAAGTGGCTCTCTAATTTAAAAAAAGAAAAAAAAAAAAAGAAAAATCACAAGCGTAAGCATCAAACAGCATGGTTTTTCATTCATCTATTTAATCAGTAGCAAAGCTCCTTGAACTTTTTGTGTAAAAGATTAGGTCTCTAATATCGTGACTAGTATTTTTAAACATAGCACCTTGCTTCAGACTCTTCAGGTACAGCCTGAGTGTCCGGTAATTTGCTGTAGGCTTTGTAGCACGAAGACAATCTTCAGTTTTCCAACACATTTTCACAAAGAACCTCCTTATTCCTGCAGTCAACAATCAACAAAACAAGCACTTACATGATTTAAGATATAACCAGTAACATCTGCAGTCAACCCTATGTGAGCTAACTGCAGACCCACAAACTATACTGTCCCTCAGAAAGTACTCTCACATCTGTACACAAGTATATACCGGTAAGTTTGCACCACCATTCAAGATAAAACCAATACTGTACTACCTACAATAACAGTGCTAGCCACTGAAAGAAGTTCAGTTGAAAGCTATTTTCAAGGTATGTACCTTCTGGACACAAAGCTGTTTTAACCTCTGCTGACAGCAAAGGTGTCTGAATGCCTAAAGTACATATTTTACTTTTTCACTGGGGTGAAGGCAATGTATGATGTCATGTAGCTGAGAACAGGGTGGGTTTGGCAAGGGTACATCCAAAGGTAGTGGATTTTGGCAAGGATCCTCTAGGAGCCAAAGACCTTGAGCATGTTTCACAGGAAAAGGAGCACAGCAGCTTTTCTTACATACCCAATTTCATGAAGGACTGAGCTGAAAGCCCAACTGATATTCTATCAAATCAGCCCCAGGTTCTTCATCATGCAATTTATCCCCTGCCCCAAAATCAGCAATGAAAAAAAATCCATACACTGTTTCTAAATTCAGTGACTTATTGATGTCTTAGTAACTAGTCTATTTTTATAATACAGCAGCCTAATGAATGATCATAGTCAGCCTGCAGAAGCTGGGGAGAAGAAAGGCAGCAAAAACCCATGAGCTGGAGCTCAAATGTCAAGGAGCACTTCTGCTTTTGGGACACAGTTATCCGAGCTCTGCGGTGCCTTTATTGCAGCCAGCATGGAGCAGTGCAGAAGTCTGCAGTAGCACTGCTCTTGGAAATGAGAACATAACCCAAATTCTGCCCTGTTATACAAGAAAAATAATCAATAAACTCTTTCCAGATCTGCACAGAGATAACAGGGATTAAAAATTTGCCCTTCCATACTATGTGCTTTCAGAAACAACCAGGTGGATGTGGATGGTGTCATATACAAATATCTGACTTGTTAAAATGAGGTTCAGGAACGCCAGGTATGCAATTTTGGAATTTAAGTGTTTTTGAACCAGGGTAACTATTTAGCACATTGCACTGAAAATGGCTCAGTACCCTGGTGCTTCCCAGTGCTAACTCAGTGTGGTGCAGAGATCTTTTGCAAGGTAGAGTAAGCTCCTGCCGATGGAGAATCCCCAAATCATTGGAGCAAAATATAGCTTTTCGTACACATTGTGATAATATAATACCATAAGAATTTTTTTCCCTTACTGATACTTTTCAATGGGTTATTGTTAAATACGATGGACAGGACAATATTATACCAAGATCGGAAGGCGTGATTGGTGTGGGATCTTTTTAAAATCAATTTAATTTAAGCAAGAAGTCTTGCATGGATTATCATTTTAGTACTTTTCTAGAAATACATAGATTTTCTGCTATGGGTTGGGTAGTCAAAATCCAAATGCAAAGACCGTCTTTCCCTGAATATCATTGTTTTAATTGTGTTCCAGTGAGTTAATATTTATGCATTTAGAAAGTAACTACTGTGGCATTTTAAAAGGTTCCTGTGAATGGTAAGCTGACAAGTGCTTGCATATCATTCTAGGTAAAACTCCTTCACATTATTCTGCTGACTATAACAACTATAATTACTCTTTTATTCAAAATGCTCAACATGTTTCAGGAAAGAATACAAAATCTTCCCTTAGTGTTCTAATGAGCCTGCTTTCCACTGAAGAGCAAATCCTTAAGTAGTAGAACATGTAAATTAACAGTATTCCAAGACTCTTCCCCAAATAAGTGTCACCCTGTCATTTGCAGTTAATTTAACTCAGTCTGACAATGCAGAGCTATCAGGCTTCTGGGTGCTGTGCTGACAGAGAGGAGGGTAGCAGTGTGACAAGCTGTGGATTGTTCTTAGACAAACAGCTGTGATCCTCACCAGGCTTTTGCTTGGCTTTGTCGATGTGCTCACTATAGGCCTATGGAGAAGAAAGATAAACCTGGGTATTCAGTCAAACTCTTAGCCATTTCTTTGTTCAAAAGTTGCACTTGAAGATAGCCACAACGTTCTGAAAACTAGTCAGTATTTTGAAATTACTTAGCAGCCCACAGGGACTATATCCCTGAAACCCATGGAAATATTACTGCGTACTTCACACAGCCAAGAATTCATTCCTGGTCTGTTAATTTCCTGTGAAAAACTCATTACGAGTTTCTGCTGCTTGCATTAACATTAGAAAAATACTTCATTATTTTTGCATAAAAACAGTCACTTCATGTAAATTAACCATAGGAAAACAAATTTTATGGACTAAATAACATTTTCAGAAATAAATAAGTTCATAGCCATGCTTTTAGATCAATTTGACATAGAATAAAAATCTCACATGAACACAAAATAAGATGTAGCAGTCTCTTCAGTGTCAGAACAACCTGTTCACGACATGAAAGTAAGTTCTAGTGGAAATTTATTTTTGAGAAATACTCCATTACTTACACTAACAATTAGACTTACAAGTTAGTGAAGTTGCAAAAAAACTTTGTGGAGAGAGCCAATAGATGGTTTGAAATTAAAAGGAAAGAAATAGAACACAAAATATAAAAACCTTTACCTCAACAATTCAATACATATCGAACCGGTATTTCAAACACTGTGCATATTCCACCAAAAGAACATAGAAAAGTAGAAAAGATACTGAAAGGGAAACAAAACCAATCAGCAATTCTGTTACAGCATGCTGGGAGACCTTGCACAGGCCAGCTGCCACCTCCCTTTCCTGCTGATGGGTTGTCTGGATGCTTTGCTCCCTCTCAGCCACCACCGAGCACAGGCAACTGCATCTGAGCTCCTCTGTCCCCTTTGGGTCTCCCCAGTCCAGGAAAGGCACTGATGAATGGGGTGTGGGCCCAGCCCAGGGCCTTCAAGACGGTGATGGGCTGGGGGACATGGCACACAGAGGCAAGCTGCGGGAACTGCGTCTGGTCATGAGGGGCATGAGACACTAGAGCACGTTGCCTAGAGAAGTTGTGAATGCTCCATCCCTGGAAGTGCTCAAGCGATGGCTGGGGCTTTGAGCAACCTGGTCTAGTGAAAGATACCTTTCAGCCTCACCTCTGTGCATGGGAAGATCATGGAACAGATCCTCCTTGAAGCTATGGCATATGAATCACAGGGAGATGATTTGAGACAGCCAGCATGGCTTCACCAGGGTCAAGTCTTGCCTGGTGAACCAGATGGCTTTCTGTGATGGAGTGACTACATCAGTGGGCAAGGGAAGAGCTACGAGTGTGATCTCTCTAGACTTCTGTAAGGCCTTTTCCCCACTAGTCACCCAGGTGAAGGAAAAGTATTTTAAAATTCCTGAAGGACCTCAAAGCACATTATGGACTGTGGGTCAAACTCTCACTGAGATTCTAAAGCTGGTATTTAATTCCCATGTGCATATAATTCCCCACCTTGGACATGCCCTGAAAGCAGTAGGTAGGTACATGCATAGCCATCAGCATGTTCACTGTGCTGTAAGAAGAGGCTGTTTCGGCCCATAACTCCAATGTGCTCACCCACCCTCCAAAGAGCCACACCAAACTATATTTTTCCCCTCACAACAAAAGAAAAATGTTTGAGTCAAAAAATAGTAGAATTTGTTTCTGATCTCTGTCTCTGAAAATCTGATTAAGGAAAAATACTTTAATATTTTTAATGAAGACTTCACTTGCCCTTGAAAATTGTGAAAGACAAGTGTGAAAAATAAATATATTTAAGGGTAAATTCATGCCCTTAACTTCTCAGAATAAGAGAGTGAAGCCTGAATGCTCACAGCCCCATCCCCAGGCTGGCTGGGACTTTGAGCAACCTGCTCTAATGGGAGGTGTCCCTGCCCATGGCAGGGAGGTTGGAACTCGATGATCTTTAAGGTCACTTCCAACTCTAGCTATTCTATGATTCTATGAAGATGAAGAATTTCTCCTACCTCACTTTCATTTGTAAAAAAAACCACAAAAAACCAAATTAAAAATAAACAAACCCCACTCAAAAAGAAAAACCCAAACGTTTTCAGTTGTTTCCTCAAGAGGAAAAAAGAAAAGCAGCAGTTATTGATTTTGTATTTTAAAAATAGGTCAACTAATCATGGAAATGAATCTCTACAAATGTATGTTAACAAAGTCTTTAACATGGTTAGTAGTGCATTAATTTTTTAATTGTTTTTTACAAATGCATCAGCAAACATTTCTCCTTTCTATACACTCTAATGTTTTTCATTGGCCTTTACAAACATTCCGTTTTTAAAAGTTGCCTAACTTAAGCTCAATATGTCCTATTTTTGCCACACCAGGCAATCCAGATGGGTGGTTTAGAGGCTAACAATCTCTCGAAAATATCCAGTTTTATTAATTTCTGTGCTCCCCATTTATCACTGCCAGCCTACTAAGAGGAATGGGAACAGAAGATAAAGTGTACTGCACAGATTTAAGGATTGCTTGTGAGTTTTGTTTCCTCCTCCCAAACTCTACCACAGCTATAAAAAGTGAATAATCAAGTGGCCTGATTACCTTCTAGAGCTACAGTAATCTAATAAGTAAATCAAAATGATCCATGCATGATAAATATAACTTATGCAACAAGATCAATGTTACGGAAGGGTGCCATGCAAAAACTGTCCCTCCAGACAAAAACTGAAATAAAAATACTTTCTCTGTTCCCAGCAACACTTAGTCTAATTTCCTTGCAGGTCAAGGTAGCCTAATTAGCTCTAAATAAGGAACACCCAGAAGAGATTGTTCTATCATACATTTTTTAAAGCCTTTAAACGTGGTTTATTCAACTGAACTCTGGAGTCTGAAATTCAGACTATTTTGGTGACCATGGTACTGTCCTTTTCTTCAGATGGAAAGTGTACCATACCACCCCTTGCAACACTCCAGCTCCTGACTGATGTTTCTTTTTAAATCTCTGTCTTGGTTTAAGCCCAATGAATAAATACTTCTATGGCATGTTTTAATTGCGTGTCCTTCACATCTTTGCAGCTCAGCCCTTTGCCTGATGAAGCACCATCAGGTGGCACAGCAGAAAAAAACCCATCCTGAATGCCAAACAGACGATAGCGATTCTGATGCATGACTAAAATCAACACAGTGCTTCAAATCTTGAGGCTTCCTCTGGAAAAGCAGCAAACAGGAACTCCCTTGCATTATGCGCCCAACCTCCATGCTATGCAGCTGCTGCACAGGGCTCTGCTTTCTTTAGCAAAAACATCTCCTTATCAGGAACATTCAGAGGTTCTGTAGCAAACAAACAAGCAACAAAACCTCACCCTTCGTTTCTGAGGCATCTGTGACAAGGCATCTACACAGCTGGCCCTAGTTGCCTTTGCAGTCATGACTGTCAACAGCAGGGTGGCTAGTTAAGGGCACAAATTCAGACACAGAGATGAGCATGGTGTTCTCCATTTGCCAAGGACAATTGCAAAATTCAGAAGTATGATACGGTATTTCAGGCAATGTTCATGCACACAATGATATACTATACTGAAGAAAACATTCATATTAAGTTTCCGTATGCTGGTGTCTGTGAGTAAAAACAAAGCACCAGACTGGTAAAACTATTTCACATTTATAAAATATATCTAGAAGCATGATCCAAGAGCCAGTAAACTAGTGGTAATTAAATTGATATCATTCAGCTCAGGCATCATCATGCAAATAAGCAAATGCTATATTTTAGTACTTGTGAAATGCTGACATGCATACATAAATCAGGAATCCTTTTGCCAAGCTGTTCTCACGCTCTTTCAGTTTAAAGTAGCAAGAGCCTCATCTAGACAGTCTTACAGTAACTGCACCAGCCATGGGTAATAACAATTTTTTTCATAAACTTCCAGTATTTTGAAAAACCTGGATATCAACTAAAGTATGGCTTCTAACTCCAAAGGCTTGATGATTTTGGAAATAACATACTGAAAGAAAGAAAACAGCATGAAGCATCCTGAAAAACCAGACATGGGCTTTCGTAAGTTATTTTTATTTTAATTCCTGCATATTTTAATTCCTGCATAGTGCTACTGGCTATTACTGGTTTAGAACTATGACTATTTCTGAGTTGTGTCTCATCACAAGCCTTCTGGGGTTTTCCTTGCATACTTTCTTTTAAATATGTCTCCACAGATGAAGTAATTTAATTTTTTTTCAGGATACTAATTTTCCTAATTTACAACAGTGAAAAAAAGGGTCTACATCACTTTGTTATGATTCACTTGATACTGATCTGTAATTTTAGATATTCTGTAAGATAAATTAAGTGCTATGATTCTCTACACAGTTACAATTTCAGGAGGATTAAAGTTTGGCCATTCAAACAATTACATGCGAAAATGAAACTAAAAAAAAAAAAGCTAAGAACAGCCAGTCAGTATGTATTTCACATTTCTCTTTCTGTAATCTGCAGGAAAATGACCCATCAAATCAGAAAGAATAACTTCCACTCTCACTTCCTATTGTTGTCCACCTTCCAAACACCTAGAGGCTACATTATCAGGTGTTTCTTGAAGTTGTATAAATGAAATTTTAAAAAATTACATTTTTTTTCTGATATGCAATGCAGCAGCATTTTGTGTTATATTCTTAGATGAAGAAAATTACAGAAACTACACAGCTTGGTTTTCTCAAGTACACCGTATTAGCATGTCCCAGATAAGGATTTTCTCACCCAGTACTTCAGTGCTCGTAGCCTACGCAGTTTGCAACCTGACATACAAAAATCCAGCTATATAGCTAACTGCTTTTAATCCCATTGCATTTCTAACTCAGCACAATCAAAACTCTCAGAATTTTCTTCATTGTTAGAATGGACTAAAGGAACTCCTAACATAGCCCTCCTCAAATTTGACTACAGTCTTTAAACTTAAAGTCATGGTGTTTAAACACATTTAGATTTTGATCATCTGTCTGTCACATTATCCATCAGTGTAACATCTACACCTAGCGTAGAATTTACAGCTGGTTTCTACTCACATAGCTAACTTGTCTTGGGGCAAAACTCTGTGGAGTGTCCAGACACAGAATTTGCCACTGTCTTAGGCAAAACAAATTAATTTGCAATCAGTTATCTGGAATTGACAGAACTAAAAGATGTATATTAGGTGTACAGTAAGAAGGGAGAAAACACCTTAGCAGTACACTGAAAGCTCTAGTGACCTTGGTGCCATCTGAAACCCCAGATGCTGTGAAGACAACCTGGCCCCATCAGAGGACAGCTTTGCCTTCACCACCTCTGACCTTGGAGCCTGATGGGCAAGGGCAAAGGATGTGGCCCAGAGCTCGCAGAATGTGTCTAGACCTCAGAGGGTCCCTCAGCTCTGCACAGGTTGGCTACCCTGGAGAGTGCTGAGAACTGGGCACGAGGCGAGTGAGGTAGAGCGGGAGGCTGGGCACTGAGGCTCAGTGTGAGTAGTCACACATTCGTCCCCCTGGGCCGCTCTACTCTGTCTTCTTGGCACTGTTCCCCTGGTGCCAGCACAACTGCTTGCTGTGGTAAGTACCAAATAATTAGGTTAAACAAAAATACAGGCAGCAGAAGCAGAAATTTAAATGAGGCATTTTCAACAGAAGATTTAAAAGAAGAAAATACAGTATGGTATTTCATAGGAAGCTAATGCATTTACCTCATTTCTTTGAATGAAAACATTCCCACCTGGTGTATTTCCATTTAAGATTGCTTTGGGATTACTTAAAGTCATATTTGGGAAAATGCTAAGAGCTGTCACCAGAACCAATGGAAAATATTTACAGAAAAATTTTAATCTGCTTGAAAAGATAGAGACAACTTTGGAGAGATGCACGGAAATTGAATGGGAATATAGTTTTTAAATCCAGTCAAGACTGAATAAACAGTTTTATCTGTATTTCCTGACCTCTGGAGTCTTTTCAAGCCACTGCTAACAAAAATAAATAACAAAGAGAATCATTAATTTCCAATGTTTTCCAGTTTATGCAAAATGGGTAACAGATTCTGTAACAGGATTTGAACTTCAACAGAAATAGGGCTCTAAAAATTTCCTCTCATTTTTCTCCTTTCTCTTTCCTGGTCATATGATTCTTCCCATTAAGTTTAATCACCACATTTGAACTGACATTAGCCAATCAACTTCTTCACTGATGCTTCTTAATAACCACGATCAACTTGATCCTTGCGACCTGCTTATCTCTCTGGCACAGTTCTCCCAGTTCCGGACTGTCTATAGAGAGCTTCTGCCTTCCTTCTCACATACTGCTTTTTGAATCAACACACAAAGCTCTTTACTCCCACGATACACGTTCCCTCTTTCTAGCATGGCTGAATCTCTTTTCACACACTCCTCTTTTACTGATAAGGATCCTTCTGTCTGTGACAGCCTTCCTGTCTCACATACCCTCATTGGCTCCATCCCCTTTGAAGCTTCAGATTAATGCCTCTTAAACCTTAATCATAGATTGATCATTGATAAATTATGAAAGCAGATTAGGACTTCTAAAACGTTCCTTCAGTACTCATCTGAGAGATGTCATTATTGAATTAAGTTGTGCATTTAACATTTGGTGCTAGTAGTCAGCAAGTTGCTTAAGCAGGTGTGAATTAAACTTCTCAAAAGAAGTCCATGCTTCCTCAAAAACCGAATGAAAAAATTATTTCTATTCAAAAACATTTTAAAATACTTTTTGGATAAACACAAGGGAACTCACACAGCACGTTCGAAAGCTGATTTGCATTTTACTTCCAGACCAACTGGAAGGGGAAATCAGAGGAAGTCTGTGTGAGCAGCCTTCAGAAGTATTTAAATCCTAGAACTGCAAGCTTATTTTGTCAAATGGGACCAGACATCAGGCTTCAGGTTTATTTGTAACAACCATTTATCCATGGCAATGCATTAATTATGTCTGGCTCACGCATAGAAGGCTATTTCCTTCCATTTCACAGTTTCAGAATACCAAAATGCCATGGTCCGTATGGACACTGTGGGACAATGAGATGAGAGACTGAGTTCTCCACGTGCCTTCTAAGAGGTCAAGTCCCATCACTGCATAACCCTGTACATTCATCTGTGGTCTGTCCTTTCACCCTGGCTTAAGATCTAAACGTTTGCTAGTGTAACATTTTGGGATGACCCTTGCACACATTGCAGGGATCCTGCCTGCTAAGACATGCCCTCTCTCAGCACGCAGCGCAGCACCAGCTCCTTTCTGAGCTATAAAAACCTTAAAAACCAAATGCCCGAACCTTGCCACTATGGCAGCCATGATAGTCCATCTTCATCTAGTCTAAGAGAGATTTCAAAAGTCACTACCACCAGTCCAGTGCCAAAAATGAAGTGGTTTAATGGCTGAGAAAGGCCAGATGGTCCAGTCTCCCCGCTGCCCTGCTACGCATCTGCTGCTGCCTGGAACGTGGGCTTAGAGATGAGGGTATGGGAACTCACCCAGCAGTGTGTCCTTTCGCTATGTCCTTTCTCTGCACCAGCCTCCTCCCCCTTTGCTGTTGTTTTTTGTAACAACTAGCATTTTCTACATATTTCCACTCCAGATGCCTGTTACAGTTCTAGACAACTAACCACCCCGCTGCAAACCATCGGCTTTCCACCTGACGGGTACTTAGCTAACATCAACTCCCACAATCAATCTTTCTGTTTCTCTCTCAGCAGTTCATTAAAAGGTGCACACAATAAGCTGACATAAAGCATTTGCTCTATCTGTAAACATATTCTGAGGCAGCAAAAGTGCTGCATCCTATTCTCCAAGTTAAAACTAAGTATGCTTTGCTGGCAGAGATGACTAGAAATTTTTTGTAATTATTTTCAAAGCAGCAAAGACTAGACAAGACATATAAAAGGATTCAGGACATTTGAAGGATGTTGCATTGTTTAGGTAGGCTATTCAGGTGATGGATAATGGAGTTTCCATTTCAGAAAAGCTGTCACCACATTTTCCTTTGAAACAAATAATATTTGATTGACAGTTTGCTAACAGACTTATTACTACAAAAGAAGTAACAGATTCACAAATTCTGAGTATGCTGTTTTCACATTCGGTCATAACTCAGCTGGAGATAACAATACTGGAGAAAAAAATGATCAGGGGGTTTTAGGATGTTGATTTTGTTTGGGTTTTTGTTGTGGTTTTTTTGTTGGGCTTTTTTTTGGTATTTTTTGGGTGTTTGGTGTTTTTTTTTTGTTTTGTTCTCTAAGAAGACAATTTAAGGCACAGATAGGCCTTTAATTACAAGCAGTTAATCATTGTTCTCTGGCTACAGCACAGTCTGGTAATTCATCCTGAGTTTTAAATCTACAGTAATGACTAAGAAGAGACTGGGCCTATGGGACAAGGTAATTCAACACTCATCATGCTGCAAGCTGACCACAGGTTTGAAGGTAGCACTGCATGAACCACAGAGCACTCCCACTGACCCCACTATTTGTTAGCCCCAACCAGCCTGCCCATCTCTTCAGTCCAGCTGGACCAATCATCCCAGCAAGAAATCTAGGCAACTCGGTCTGAATTTTCTGGCCAGTCTCTGTGTCCCCTGCTGGTCTGCCTGGAAGAGGTTTTCAGAGATAAAAGCAATTATTTTTTCACCCAGCAGAATTTACTCTACAGAAGCAAGAAAAATCTCTGTCTTGTGTTTATGCATCTCCTTCCTATCTGTGGGGCAATGGGGATAATCCCCTCCTCTCAGTGGAAGAGGGCATTTTTATGCCTCTTCTGATGTGGAAGCCTAGTAGGTGACTAGAAGAAAGGCAGAGCCCTGAAGGAGAGGCAAAGCTTGCAGCTTTACAATAGCTAGAGAACCTTTCCCATTAAAAGCAATCAGATAAAGTCATACACATGGGTCACTGAACTAGCATGCTGCAGAAAGGAAAATAGCAGTAAGCCTGTATTCTGCCAGGAATCATACGAGACATGGTGGTGGCTGATGGTGACACCCCAAAGGAACAAGAGCTGCAGAATTCCTTGGCAACTGCAATACTGATTAAAGATAAAAGCAAGAAGACTCCCCCTTTTTGAAATTTTCACGTCAACAAACTGGGAACAAAACAAATTTAGACTTATCTCTGTTTTTCTCTTTATTCATCTGCAAAACATCCTCAGTCACAAATGGCAGGCAAGCTCAGTATGATTCCAAGGTACTCAGGCACACAAGCTGCTAAAATGCTATCGGTCCTGTACTACAGGGTCCTCCAGACTTAAACACTCAGTTGCTCATCAGATCAAATGAGTCCGGGCAGCAAAGCCATTAATAACACTATTTTATATACTCATATCTAAGTTAGTTCTTTTGGTGCTCCACGAGTCCCAGCAGTGTATCACATGGACATACTCTTGGGATAGCATCGCCTTCCATCTCAGGGGTTGTGGTAGCAGGAATTGGGTCCTTCTGTGTGAGGAGATAAAAAGCTGATGGGGGGTGGGGAGAGGCGCAGATTGCAGGGAGTAATTTCCTAGGGCCTTTGGAGCCACCTTGTAGGCCTGCTTAGTAAGCACACATCACCCGTGACAATCATTGGTACATGGAGTGATACATGCAGGTTGGCTTCTCCATTCAGTATTTCCTACTATTCCTTTCATGTTCTACACTTTCTACAAGCGTATCTTCCAGCCAGCAGCCTATAGCAGCGGCCTCTGTCTTCGGTAGTCAAATAAGTAAATAACTCCATGTAAAATTATTAAATTTAAAGCCTTTGGTCACCAGTGACTGGAAAAGTGCTCCCTGTGTCAATGACTTCTCCACTGAGGGGTGATGTTTCAGTTTTGTCTCAGGGAGCAGTCAAAGACAGTCCAGGTGCTTTTTTCACAGATAAATACAAATGCTTCAAAAAATTTCAAGTTTGCAAAAGCGTAAGCATAAAAGTTCCTGATTTGGTCCCATCTTTAATAGCCCTCCAAACGTAAAATGCATCCACCAAACTGTCTGATAAGCCATATGTGTACTTTACTAATCTCAGTTTTCATCTTATCTCACCAACAAAATGGGAGCACTCCCAGAATGACAAATGCTATCTCAGTTCTAGAAACTAGCACTCAAGGTGACTGAGTGAGACACAGGGAGAATTAATTTTCTCTAGTATTGTTATGGCTGATTTCTCACTCAGTGATGTCACACAGATACCCAAGACATATATAAACGCCTGATAAAGGAAATAAAATTCTTATCTCAAAGAATGAGGTATTTTTGAAGGTGGCAAAATAAAGTTGGATGGAAGACATCAGTAGAAACATTTGAGTGAACTAAATTATTCACAGACAAAACAGCAAATTGTCTGATCTTCACTACAGTAAAAGCATGTGCACCTTTTAAAGAAAGCTATTCTTATGTAGCATAACGGTGGAATTACTCTGGACAACTTTACAAATAGCAGTTCATAAAGAAGATGTGTAATATTCTACACTAAATTAGATTGGCTTTTCTCTGAACTTTACTCTGCTTCAGACTCCCATATATTTAGTGATGCTCAAATGCTCATTTTCTAAAATGGCTTGATGCAATAGTGTGACTTGGACTTCTTTGAATTTCATAAAAGATTGATATCGTAGTAATGAGTAAAGAAACATTTAAAAACAAACCTAAAATTTACAAGCAGCTCCTGTTCATAGATCCAAGTTAGGGTTTCTTGTAAACATGCAAGCAGTTTCTGAGGCTACTAATCAATGTTTTCTCTTTATTATAGTTGTTAAGAGTTGCTGACAGCCTAATGAACCAAAATTTCAAGTCAATCTGAACTAAAAGTAATATAGGCACACCTGATACTGTATTTTCACACAGTAAGAACTTTGCAGCATGTTATTAATTACCATGCAACTGACACTTTATTACAGTTGCTGAGCTTATTTCACCAATGGTTAACTGAATGCTTGTCAAAATGCCATTTCTAAATGACATGGAGAGACACTGAAAAACATAGATTAGACCCCAAGATGTTAAGTAACACTGTAACTAGTGTTTTACTAGGCTGAACGCAGTTTCCAGAATCAACAGCAGGAAGATTATTTGGTTTGTTACTAGCATGACAGCTTGCCGGGCAAGTCACACGGCCTCTTCTACAGGGGGATCAGCATCTTCTAATACAGACAAAAGTTACCAGCCTGAGTTTCAAATGGAAAGGAGCAACAGGGAGATCTGGGGAGCAACTGGCTATGTGTGGCTTAAGCATCCTACCTCTGATCCTGCCATCTGACTGTAGATTTCCTTCAGAATACAGACATTCAGTTCGTCTGCAAGCCAGCTTGGTCTTCTAGAGATGCTTCCATGCTATCTCCCCACTTGTGTTTTCTCCAGCTCTTTTCTCTAGGATAAGCTTAAAATAAAAGCCCAAATCTGGTGGTAAGGGGTGAAAACAAGGTGGTTCTGGCACTCATAAGTGATGTGAACTGACATATGATTGATAATATTAGCTTGATAAATTTCTCTGTACTTTGTGTGTGACTGATACAGAGACGTTGGAGTGGCAGGAAAGAAGACATGCATTTGTGACAGATGGGTGGATGTTTTGCAGTGTTGAAAAAGAAATGACATCTTTCTGAAAATGTCATTTTCCTTCTTGCGCTGACATCCCGGGGTGTCATGCAGCTTCTGGCAGAATGGTCTCGGCAATGAGTGACACCCCAACTGAAGGAAACCACAGAATGCAAATTAGTACTGCAAAATGTATGGCTAGTTAGGTCAGGGCTCACTGGGTCGACAACAATTGCTGCCAATTACAGAGATTATTTGTTATTCTACTGCCAACTCCTGATCTGGAAGGACTTCCCAATTTACCAGGAGGAGGCAGCTTTGTCTCCCTGTAACTAGCACTGATCCTTTGAGATGAGCCACCAGGGCTCAAGGGACAGCCTTTTCTCTACCATGCTGCAGCTTGGGGCTGTACACAGGCACCAGAAGTTCAGCTGGCTACAAAGCCAGGACTCCATCTGAAAGGCCACCTCCCTGCCTCTGCCCAACTGCACTCTTAATTCCACCTTTTCACACAGGAATTACATTAAAATAAATAAATAAATAAATAAATAAAAACCCAAAAAACAAAAAATAAAAAAAATCACCAAAAACCTGGCACTCACTTTCATTTGAAGCAAGCAGGCCTCCAGGAAGGATCTGCAAGGCTTGCTAGTTAGTGGTATCCCGCATCACTAGACCTGCATTTCATCGGCAGTGGTATATTTCTTTCTCTACTTTTAGCTCATCTTTAGACTAGTTGTTTCAAGCCCAGTTATCCACTGCTACGCACAATAATACAACAGAACAATCAGTCACTAACAGCCCTAAGCCTTCTGGACTGCAGAATGCAAGCCTTCACCGCCAGGTTAAGTGACACTGCCATGCTCCCACAGCCCTCCTGCTGGCTTTTTGATCGCTGCATCTCCGTGCGGGCAGAAACGCCACTTGTGGAGAGCAAACAGAGGCGGCACTGGACAGACGCGATCAGTTGACCTTTGCTGAATTACAGCTGGAAACGCTTTGAACTAGAAGCATCTTACGAACCAACCCCTGCCTTCCCCAAGATCTGTTCACAGCGTTACATGGCCCGACCCCGACAGCAGTGGCTGAGCCTGGGCAGGAGTCGCTGTGCTGTTCTGTACACACAAACCCCTCATGCTCAGGGGGCAGCGGATCTAAAGGGTTATGGGGAGTGGTCCCACGGCACAGCTGGTGCCTGCCCCCCTTCAAAGACGACTAGTTATGGGGTGCCTGTTCCTCCTTCTTCCTCCTCAACAAGCTGCACAACAGAAGCAAGCCAGGGTTCACCTGATACTTCACCGGCTGCTCTTCCCCCGCGGTACCACACGGCAGCCGGAGGGGCAGCCGGAGGGTCTGCCACAGCCCCGCGGGGAGGCCGGCAGTGCCGCCGGCCCAGCAGCAGACCTTCCCCGGCCCGCCCTGGGGGGAGCCCCCTCGCCTCGGCCCGCCGGGGAACCCGCACGCCGAGCCGAGGCCAGGCCGCGCCGCCTGGGGGCGCCACAGCTTGCGCTGCCATGGCAACGGCGCCCTGTCCCCCTTGGCAACGCGGCCCGGGGTCGGCCCTTACCGGCCTCTCTCCGGATAACGGCCGCCGGGCGGGCCGGGCTCTAACCTGCCTGTAACGCCCCCGATCCGGCGGATGGGAGCCGCGGGGAGCGCTGGAGCCGAGCCCCACAGCCCCACAGCCCACCCTCAGCGGCCGCCTGGACGCCGGCGCAGAGGTTGTCCACAAGCAGCGAGCACCGGCTCGGTGCCACCCGCGGACCCTTTGAAGAGAAACACTGTTGAAGCTGTAAGTGAAAACTGGAATTCCCAGAAAAACAAACTGCATTGCAGGAGAACTCGCTGGCCTGCTGCCCCATAGGGCCCGTGAGACCCTGCGTTATGGGTGCACACACGCTGTGTGCTCTCCTCCCTTCCACGCAAGCTCTGCCCGCTGGCATCCTTCTGGGGACCTCACTGAAGTGCAAGAACCATAGCAGTAAGTGCCCAAAGCAGTCAACAGGGAAAGCAGGGAAAAAAATATAATAAAGAAAAAATCAGTAACAAAACGAGTTACATCTCCCCAGTCACAAAACGAGTTATGTCTTCCCGGTAACATTTGCTAGTTCTTTCAATTCGAGAAAGGGGTTTCCAGTTGCTCTCTATTGCCTCTCGGGCTAATCGAGAAGAAAATGGACACTAAAAGCAATAGAAGAGCAAATCCTGGCCTTTATTGAGATAAAACAGTTAATTTTAGCCTTAAGCGACTGTCTTATTGCAGCTTTCCCCAAGAGCAGATTTGCTATACAATTTTAAGTACCTCCTAAATCATAATTAGCATCTTTTCCCCTCCCAGTAAAGAAGCTGAAGTAGTAGTACACTGTACTTTAACAAAGATAGCATCTCAGGTTATTCTGTCTTTTGTGGAGAGTTAACAATGCTGAAGATAATTATAAGATTATGTAATACAATAAAATAAACTGACTGCCTAAATTACACATGCATTCATTTCTACCATGTTGTTGTTTTGGTTTTTGGCTTGTTTTTTTTTAACCATTCAAAACCCTGCACTGATCTAAAGCAACAAACCACTGCATATTCCATACAATGAGCCAGAGACAGCATTTGGTGTAATAGGTTTACTTTGGAGAGTCTGCCTCCTGCCCACCCAAAAGCAAAGTGGTCCCAATGCATCCTCTGGGAACATAAAACCAAGGCAATTCAATATCTGTTAGAAGACTTGGGAGCTGCTTGCTTAATACCACATTAGTGCAGCTTATCAGCTTCCCTTAAAAAAATGCAGTAAAAGAGGAACCACAAGTGTATAAGCTTTACCACAGTCAGACGCATTAGCCCTGGAGAGCCATTCTGACCTCCTCTCTAAAGAGATTTGGAGTATCACCCAGGAATTGCTGCAACAAACTAAATCGTTTGTTGTTAAAATCAAATCTGTCTTTCAGAAAGACAGCCAGGTCTTGGTCTCCGGCATGTAGCAACACGTGGGCCATTACACAATAGAAGATGATGTGCTGCTTCTTACAGTTAGGATACTTCACTACGATAGTGACATTAAAATTGCAACAATTAACTTTAATGAAATTGACAATTATGTCTTAAGGCAATAAAGGGCTGTAACATAATTAAGTAGAAGTTATCCGAGTGCTTTTTCCTAACATGCACATTCAGGCCTGTACTTTGATCTATAATCTGGCAAGAAAAAAAAAAATGCAAATCCAGCAGCTTGGAAAGAGTATCAACAGCACTGCACACTCGGCTGTCTTCCTCCCCTCCTGCCTTTGTTGCACAGTCAATGCTCTCATGAGGTCAGTTTCTCACTTTTGTAAGCAATCTGTATTTCCATTTATCTTCCGTCAGGAAGAAAACGCCCCTGCATTAGAAATCTTATCAAATGCAAAGGCAAAGCTTAGCAATACCTGGTCTACCAGAAGTCAGGAATAGGAGTTTCAGACCACGGCACAAACAGCTGAAGTACCAGAATACCTTCTGCTACCATGGTATAGAAAACCTTGTTACCCTTTAATGAAGTTTTGCTCAGGACACCGTTAGCGCATCATCACTGTTTCCCACTGAGCCCAGACAAAACCTTTGAAGGACATGACGGAGCACAGGTTTCAGCCAAACCTCTGATCCTCAGTGCAGTTCCTCAAGATCCTGCAGTCTTTGTGCTGATCAGGGCAACCAAGAACATGGAAATAGATGTCTAAGAGCAGAGTCAGCTTTAACTAGAGCAGAGCCCATCTAATGCATGAGGACTATGCATCATTTCCTTTAAAGGGTAAAGGGAAAGCTCATAAAAGTCACAAGCACGGACAGCAACGTATTTATCCAGATTCTCAGGATACATAACATTTTTTTCTTAAAGAAGGGCTTCTGGTTAAGATGACCCACTTTCTTATAAAGGTGTTCTGCTGGTATATGGAGGAAAACTTGAAAACTATTACCTCCGATATGTCCAGAAGTCTTGGAACAAAATAAAATATCTAAACTAATTTTTAAGGTCATATTTTTGAGAAATCATTACTGTCAATGTGTAAATTCTCAGGCTCACCAATACTGCAGTTTTAGCACTAAATCACAATGCTTGCCAGCTAGATGGCACAGTCAAAGAACAGTTCTGAGCTCACAATTTCCCCCAACAGTAAAGAAAGCAAGAACATGGGAGTAACCCAATGGCTAGATCTATGTTTTTTATTTTCTTACAAAAAAGAGATTTCTGTTATTTCATTCCCACAAACCAGTTCTGCTTCACTCTTATTTCTAGGAGCACAAGGGGAGACTAGAAAGGAAAACTGATTGCCATCTGCCCAGGCATGGCTCTAATCTGAATTGTGTATCTCCCAAACAAATAGTCACACAGTTGTCGTCATATCTGGGGTGACAAGTTTAGAAGACAGCTCTCACTCAGAAGCGGCTCCATTCTGTTTTGAGACCCTCATGTCACACACTTTGAAGGAAAGAGAGCTCCACAATAGACTGTGGACAATTTCGAGGGCAACCAGCACTGCTCTTTTGGAAGATGGATATTCACATTTACGGTCACCTGCTGTTCAGTGCATTCTGGGGGCCAGGGCTAGCACATCACTCACAATAGCAGAGGAATTGTATCAGGTGGCAATCAGTTTTCCTTTCTAGCCGTTTAGTCAAGTTTGCCCCTTTCATGGTAGGCTTGATCCCGTTTTGAAGCGTTATTACCTCCTCTCCTTGGCTTGTAATGGCTCCAGTAATAAGGATGCATATTTTCCACCCTTCCCTGGCATCTCTGATAGTAGCTTTTTGTGCTAATGCCTCCATCCAGGAAGAAATGGTTTTCTTTGAATTACATGCCAGAAGTCTGATTCCTGGCATGGCTGAGTTATTTCTTTAACCCACCAAAAGTCCTGTGAATATAGACAAACATATGAATATGTCCACATTGCTCTTTCAAGATTAGACTTGTTAATCTAAGTGGAAAACCGGGTGGTGAAATATTCTTGGCTGCTTCTCACACTGTTTGCTTTACATCTTCTACTGGCTGCCATCAGAAAAGTTAAGTGGACTTGTCATACCTCTTGCCCTAACTTAAACAACACTAATCCTTTAGAAAACAGGACTTCTGTAGCTTCTATTTTGAACACTATCTTTGCCCTATTTTTTTTTTTTTTTTAACAGAAATGGAGGTACTAGATGGGATATTGAAGAAACCCATTCCCCATTATAAAAATAAATAAAATCACTGCAGTTAACACATGCAACTCTGAAGGATGCAGAATGGAGAAAAGGAGAAAAGCTATTCCATTGGAAAATGCACTGTAGTTTCTGTATTTTCACAAATTCTTTCCAGTAGACTTTATGTCAAATCTGAGATACTATTTTGGTAACAGCCAAAACTGAAAAAACTGTAAACCTAGTACAAAGCATGCACACAACCATAACTGCAGAAATAGAATGCCTCTAAAAGTAAGATGATAACATGATGCAATTAACATATGCAGCTCTCAGCAGCACAGCAGAGGTGGTTTTGAGAGACACTTGTTCCACATCCAGAGACCTGCAGTGGAGACTCTGAAAGAACCAGCAGAGAGCAACACTAATACACCCGACCTTCTCTAACTGTCCTGAATGTCCTGCCAACTACCATTATTAGTACCTACAAAGCAAAGAAATTTTCAGAGAGTACTGGGCACTATCCGTGAATCTCATAGAATTTATGAATTTCAGGTAGCCAATCACCTCTTTTATGGGTAAAGATGCTAGAACAGATGCACTCAGCAAGAAGTTCAAAGTTAATCAGAAAGCCAGTGACCAGGTTAAGAACGTAAGAAAGAGTTATGAAATTTCTCCCAGATTACCTTTTATTTTCATCTTGAAGTATGCACTCAAAGGTTGCCTTTGAAGCGTCGTGAAATTCTATTGGACTTCAACCCCACATACATTGTGCTGAAATTATAAACATTTTAAGGGCTAAAATTCAACATTTGCTTTCAGTCTGTTCACCTAGATCTTGGATCATTTAATTCAATAATCTTAAGAACTAGGAATATGCATAAATTTCAGATGACATCGTTCTGTTCACTCAGTTTAGACCCTCAGGAAACAATCCCTATGAATATAATAATTTGGTGTCAGGGTGATAAAAAATAGAATCCTAACAGTTTTTTTGTGTGGGGGGGGCTCTTGACATAGTAGAATTTACACAGTTACAGTTCTCAAAAGAGAATCTGCTTATGCAGTCAAAACACACAAAATGACATGTTAACAATTACTAAGAACTTGAATCTACTGTGATGTGATACTTGTAAAAACTATTGAAAGCTTTTTTATATAAAGACAGCAGTGGTAGTTAAGCTGTCTTAATTTTAAGAAATACTTAAAAATACCACTTTTTCCCTTTTATTTAACAAAGGAACACCTGACAAACACTTTCTTCAATATTGGTTTTTTTTTTTTTTTAAGAAAAGGGTACAGCTAACGAAAAATCAGGTTTTCTCTACTGCAGTAACTCTGGTTTTGTGTTCCATCAGAGCTTTTCAGTCAGAACTTAAGATTTATTTTTAATTAGTTGTAGCTGAATACTCGGCATTAGCTTATCTTAATCACCAACACAGAACAGTAACCTCAAGATGGCGATATTTCTCCCTTTTTAGAGGCCGAGCTGACATGTTATTACTGAAGTACTGTCCTTCATTCTGGAGGCAGCAACGTGGAATTTCTTTATCTTTTAGCGCATTAAGGTGTAGCTGCTGCCCAGAAACTTCTGCATACCCCTCTAAAGGTAATATGCATAAAGGTGCTTAGCTACCATTATCAAGTCTTGCCCCTTACAGTAAAAGAAAAGTGAACTCCAACTAGAAAATCGTATTATTTCCAATTATGGAGAGCTTTACAAGGTGTTTGTTTTCCCTTCTTACCCTGAAGTTCAAAAGCCTTTTTTTTTTTTTTTTTTTTTTGTGTGTGCAATTTCAACCATAGGGCTTTTTTCATCATATTGAAAATGATCCACAGAACAAAACTAAAAGGCAAATCAGATAATTTTCCTTACTTATATACCTAGAGTAACCACCCCAAAATCTGCAAAAAAACATTCTGTTTGAATTTAAACACTAAACAAAATAACCCGAAACCAACTACCCAAAAAAATTCCTGAAACTTTATATCTGAATACTAAGCGACTCTTTCAAATCACAGGACAACTCTTACCAATGCTCATTTCAGATTTCCCTTTGAATAAACATTGTGTCAAAGGTATTTGGTTGCATTTGTGCCCCCCATAAGGCACACATGAACAAAACATACACTTTTACCAAAATCTCTCTTTCTTCACTCCATCACACTGTCCAAGACTTTTCTTGGATTTTGTAATCCCATCCAATGTTAGGCTTCATGTCTACCAAAACACATTCCTCTCAATTTCTCTGCCAAAGCTAGAGATGAATGCTAGAAAGCCTTCACCATTTACCATCCTGTAGGAATACTGCACATACAGAAACGCGCCTGTCAAACAAATACCATCCCATTTCTGAATTTTCATTAAATAGTAGCAAAGGGAAACAAATTAATGAATGCTTTAAAACAAAACATGATGTGTTTACAGCTTTTGCATAACTTCTGCTATCACCTTTGGCCCTTTGTACTGCCATGAAGGGTGGTAGCCCTGGATAACATTTGGCTACATTACTAGTGAACAACAAAGGCGTTTTTTTCCTGGTTCAATGGAAAGCAGTCTTTATGGGAGTTCAGCATTTCTATGACACAGCATTGGAAAGATTATTGGATACTGAAGAAAAAAATAGTATTATTATTAGATCCGAGGGAGGAGAGAACTGTTCTTGTGAACTCCTCCAAGTCACAGGCAAGCAGGCTTGAAGAGTTTTGCAGGGAAGATGAGTTCTTCAGAGTGAGGGGTTTTACTTGTGCTCGAAAGGTTTGCACTGACAAAGGGTAACAACACTACAGGCTGTGGTCTGGACCATCAATGTAAAAGATATAAGATTATGAGTTAAATTTGTGCAAGAGAGTCACGAAAGAGCTAGTTTTAGTTCAAAACCTTATTTTCAGGCAGCTCTTACTGTGAGCAATGAACATCACACTACTAGATTTGGGCATATGAGATACAGACTAGTTTTCTCCAGGAGCTGATTCAGCTAGAACGCAAGTGCTGGAAACATAGTTTTGGAGTTTCCAAGGTCTATTTGTAAACTTGGTGTCTGTCTTCAGGTTTTTCCCCATACAAGGCCTTACCCTATCAAACATCCTATAAAACACATTCGCTCCCTTTGCTCCTCTGAATATTTTTGCTGTTCTTCTGTTAACAGTTGTCTTGTTGATTCACTGTGAACTGCCTGTGTTAACCTTTATAATGGTGAGAAGGCCATCTTTTGCCCTAGAAGCAAACAAAATTTACTCAAGCTGCCACTGAACAGTATGGCTTTATAGCTGTTATTCTCACTTGCCTTTACAAGGCACACATTCAAGGAAGTCTATTGCCTGATCATCTTTTGTCGCCTGTGACAGTTTCACAGCTTTTCTTAGTTTAAGTCTAGCATTGCCACAAGCCATCTTCCTTCTTTTAAAACAGTGTGCTATACTATACAGGCTTTCAGGTGCTTACATGTACACGGTGTTATTCAGATGATGTCTGGTATAAGGTGTTAGGCTCTCTGCCTTCACTAACAGTGTTTGCAAAACAAATTAGTAAAATTGCCTTCAAGTTCTGAGGAGTTTTAGGAGCTTGCCTTAGCTAAGGAGGCTTTTGTTTAAGGTTTCAGCTTAAGGTTGCTGTTAATAACATGACTGTGAACTACTTGAAGAAAGCAAGCAGCTGAAGTATGCTTCCAATGTAGCAAAACCGTTGGAAAAGGACACTTGGGATTAGCACCATGTCAGGAATACTTCACTTGTTTAAGGACCTGATAAAATACTTGGCAGAATAAAGAAAATGAACCTAAAAGACAGAAACTTCATTAATTCAGTCATAACCCACTTGTCTCTTCAAAGCCACTCACAATTGCACACAGGCAAGTTTTACTTAAGTGTCATTGCTGTTCTGCTGAGCCATCAGTAAAACAGAGGGAGAGCAGTAATCCCTATTTAAAACAGTCAATATTTTAAAAATAGCAATAAGAATATTAAAAAAGGTGAGTCAAACTCAACAGGTTGATTCAGAAAATTAAGCAAGGTAAGGATCAAGAGCTACTTCAGGATTATTAACTGCAAGCTGGATTCGTCCCACGTGTGTTTATGTGGCTTAGGGGATCCGAGTTAGGGGATAGTTCTCAGGTGAACTGATTCGGCCCTTGAGCTATACATATCACACAGCTACACATGAAGCTGAAGGCAACTGCTTTTCTCACTTGGATGAGAACAGACCTGAACTTAATATATGTATTGCTATCTCCAAAGCTTCTCAAGACTAACTGCAGTGTAAGTTACTGACTGTTCCAAAGTTACTGCACAAAGTAGTCATACTCTGGTGTATGAAGACACTGTGTTGCAGTTGGAGACCAGTCCAGCAGCTCCTAAACATCCCAAACTCGTGCTAAGATTGATGAACGCTGAGGATGCTCTTCACCTCACCAGGATAACCCACTGAAAATAACAGACAAAAGTCCTTGTGAGGAGGAAAACATCCCAACACTGAGCAGTCATCCAGTCTATAGGCACTCAGTACTACTTCTTAGATGTTCCAGTATGGATCTGATCATGGTACTGGAGGTAATTATATCACCTGAATCACTATAATTAGACCTGAACTTTACCAAAATAACAGTAAGTCCTGACTCTCCTGGTTCCTTAGCTTTATTCTCTCGGTTTGATTTTTACTGCAATTCTCAGATTCACATGAGGTTTTAATATAGTTTAAATGTCTTTAGATGTCATTAAGGTAAAAGAAAAACCAAAACCAAGACAACAGAAACCAAAATATAGCAACAAAACCCCCTCACATTGGATACGGTGTTTTCATATTCAATAGAATAGAACGCACATCTAGGACAATGAGGAATGCCAGAAGAGCAGCAAATTGTTCAGACATGAGTATCAGGCATTTCTCCTGGGTAGACAGCATCCAGTTAGGAATTCTCATCTCCTTGCATGACACAGTGCTTTTCCTACTCTCCTTGTAGGCATCTCTTAAGTCCTTTCATTCAAAAAACTGTAACTGCCTTCCCTCTCATTTGCTGCTTGCTAAATATTTCTCCCTGTCTGGTGGGCTTACAAACTCCAAGTACCATAGTGGACTTTATTCGTAATGTTTGAATTCTTTTTATTAGAACATAGACAAAAGCTGTTTCTAATTTGATGTCTGCCAATCCACAAAAGAATCATTCTTCTTGAAAAACATAGGCAGAAGGAAGTCCTCTGTTTGAGGAGATGCTATGGAGAAAGAATAATGACAATAAAAACTCAGTTACCCAAGAGTGCAATTTAGAGAGACAACACTGGAAGAGTTGCTTTAATTAGTGTGTTCATTATATTTGTTGCCATGTTTATAGTGCACATGTGCAGTCTGCCACATAGTATCTAACAGCAAGGACTCCACACAGGGACTGGACCCAAGCAGTCTTTTTTTAAAGAAAAAAACAAAACAAAACCGAGGCGCAATGGTTTTCACCATCTGAGCTTGAGCCCTGGGGGTCTAGTTCAAAGCCTCTATGGAACACTTGGAATGGAGGTATGTAAGGAACAAAGATCAAAACCCAATGTCTAGCTGGGAAAGAGAGCCCTTTACATAACCTGCAAAACAATCTCGTGCTTCTCCAGCCCAGTGCAAGCAACAATGCCACTGCAAAGCATGTGAAAGCAGAGAGCCTGCAGTCACAGCCAGAGGCAGTTAATGAGAAGTCACCTCCTTTAGAAATGGATGCAGCACTCTGGTTGCTGTCTCACCAGTGCCAAGCAAGTGGGGATAAGTACCCACCCAGGTCTCCTTGAGTACGCTCCGTCTAATGCAGCCCAGAAAACAGTTTGCCTTATCTGCAACAAAAGCAAACTATTACCATAGCTTCTTGTCATCAGAGCTGGTTTTCAACTTAGGGAGACTGGGACAGAACTGTTTTTCCTGAAAAACAGAAAAGGAGTAGGTGGGCATGGGGTAAGGCCTACTCTAAATGATGAATTATTTGAATCCATTCCTCATTTAGCCCAATGACCAGCACCAGTTGGCATCTGGCTCTGGAACTGGACTGAGAATATTTAACACCCATAGTCGTCTTCTTTAATTACAGTGCTATCTCATAGCTACTTTGTATGCTGAGGAAAGGCAGGCACTCAGCTGCTCGAAATCAAGGCTGGAGTTCAATTTGCCCAGCTTCTGTATGCTCCTGAAACACTGCCCTATGGTTAGTAGCCTTATGCCAACAGAACCAGATCCTGTTTGCTCTTTACTGCAAAGCATTTCCCACACCTTTTGGCTAAATGCTTACTCTTTCTTCCTCCTCCTTTGCTTCAGGCTCCAGCCAACTGTCATCCCCGGGGAGCCAAACATTTACTGCATAAAAAACTCAACATGTGACAATTAATCCTTCTCACTGATTCTGTCAAGACAACTGCTGCCTTTAAAGCTGATTTCACTGACTAATTAAGCATGGAGACACACCAGACTGGCAACACTGAATGGTGGCTGCAGCATCCATCACTCCAGCAGGATTCAGTCTAATGAGCTAAAAGCTACAGCTTGAGAGCTCAGAACACCTTGTTCACCGGAATGGAAAACCCATTGGTTACTGTGCTCTAAAATTCCCCAAGTTATAAAGAGAGAAAACAAACAAAACTCCCTACCTTCTCCAGCTTTGAAAACATTAATTATGAATTACCAAGAGAGAAGAAGCACCTGCTCCCCTTTTATCATTAACATTTTATGTATTACACCTTTCACTTTCTTTCCAGACATTAAAGCTCCCAAGGTCCTTCCAAGGTAGTTAAAAAGTACATGGCCACTCTGAGTCCCATTTGCCTACAAAAACGTTTTAATCTGTTGTTTCCACCAGGGATAAAATCTGTGTTCCTCCCACATATACGCTTGGCTTCCTTCATGCATGCACACATGTCTTTTGGATATAGTGTCTTCCTTTTGTGTTTGGTAGAGCATTCTTCTTGTTGACTGAGTAATTCACACAGAAACTGTATGCAGAAAATTACTGTGAACTGTAAGATGTCATTTGTAACAGAGCAGACTTTTGTTTTAATGAAAATATTTTCAGACTGAAGAAGGAAGGGTTTCAATTACCCTGTTTGACATAAAAGAAGTAGAAGACAAATTAATATAAGTACATTTAGGTTGCATTCAGAGAGAATCATCATTGATGTTCACAGAATGTAGAATGAAAGTTTCACAAAGTACTGAAACTTCAACTCTCAATATATCAATTTGATAATTTCAAATCTGTTAAGACAGATACAATATTACAAAAGTGTATTTTTGGGTCATCAGGGCAAAAGATTTTACAATCTGAAAAAACTCTTACAAACTATTTTACATTTATACACCAAAGGAAATGGCAAAGATAAAAAGAATAACTTCTTGAACTAGTAATACTTGGTTAAGCTCCTACAGGGTTGGCCTCTAATGCTGAAATTTGGCTCTGATAGCTGAGGAAATAACTAGTGAATTTGGATTTTTAAGAGAAGAAATCGTTAAATTTCAGGGAAAAAAAAAAATCATCTTCATAAAGATCTGTTTCTAAGAAGATAGCCAAAGAATGGCTGGCTATGTGGATAGGGAAGGTTTTCACTCTAGACTGACTGTTAAAAAAAATATAAAACATAGAATCACAGAATTGCCTACTTTGGAAGGAACCTTTAAGATCATCTAGTTAACCATCAAACTAAATCTGATAAAAAAAAAAAAAATCACTAAACGATGTCACTAAGCACTACGTCATCCCATCTTTTAAATACCTCCAAGGATGGTGCCTCAACCACTTCCTTGGGCAGCCCATTCCAATGTTTAATAATCCTTTGAGTGTAAAAAATTTTCCTGATATCCAGTCTGAACCTCCCCTGGTAAAACTTGAAGCCATTTCCTCTTGTCCTATTGCCTATGACTTCGGAGAAGAGACTGATGCCTGCCTCTCTACAACCTCATTTCAGGTTGCAGAGAGCGGTAAGGTCTCCCCTCAGCCTCCTTTTCTCTGACTCAACATACAGATATACAGAGCTAAAGGCTATTTTGAACATCTCTTGCAATGGATTACTTTGTTATGAGAATTGTAAATAACATTTAAATATACTATAGTGGCAGCCTCCCATCTGCCTTTTTTTAAATGGGACCCTAGTTCCCAGTTACAGTTTTGCAGTTGAAAAGTGTAACCAGAGGTTTCACTACAATGGGCAGTTTTAAAAGTGCTGCTACACTGGAGAAAGGGCAGATCAGGATTTGCACCTGGGAACACACCACACACTACAACATCGACCAGACAGGGAACAAAGCCAAATAAACTTCTGCAGAAAAAAAAACAACGAGGAAGACATCAGAGAATACCTGTAAGAAAGCAGTTCTGACTGAACCTCTCCCTATTTATTCCAGCCTCTCCAAACCTGTTTCAGGCTCCCTCAAGTCAGCTTTCTTGCCCGTCTTCAGCCCGTTTTCATCCTCTTCTTCCTGTTCTCTTTACTCCCATTCCTGCCTCATCCTTCTATGTAGTCCACCTGTAACTCCAATATCAGAAAAACTGCCAACAGATACAAAATACCCATTCTCATTTTCGGAGCAGTTGGCCACACATCTGCCTATGCTTTCTTGTCCTGCATCTATCCTCTCTATTTCACTAGCAACCTGCACAAGATAGAAACCACCTCTTATACCTTTCTGCACCACCAGGTGCAGTGGGGAGAAATTCTTCTTGATTCTCCCAAAGTCATATTTTTAGGCAGGTAGCAGAAGCCTGAAACCTGGAAGAGCCCTGACTGTGACAGCTTCCAAGCGAACTTCCATCAGACACCATCAAACTCTGTAAGGTGCCACCTAATAATGAGCTAGAAAAAGAGAACGTCTTAAAAGACAGATGTTTCTCTGATAAGCAACTACAAAAACACTTTAGTGTGTTACATATGTTCATAAAAGGAGTTTTCCAAGTCACAAAATTCAAGAAGGTATATTTTTCAAAAAATTGAGAGACAAATTTTTGCAGAAAATTCTCTCCTGCCTCAGGGATGCAAAGCACTGTGCCATAGGAAATATATCCTTCCACCCTCCCAGTAAGGGCTGTTTTTCCAATGTTTTGAGCCAATATTAGACAAGAAAATACAGTTTGTTATGCTGGCTTCTAATACCAGATCTCTGCACTAAAGGATCTGCGTGCAGCATTACCACACTTTTGTAATGTCATCCACATTCCCGATCAATTTGTAAGAGCCTTTAAGCACAAATTCAATGGGCCAGTGAGCTCACAGCACAAAAATATACTGCTGATTCATAAGCATCAACATTGCAATAATCAATAGCTGAAGTATCTTTCTATACTTTTCTATACTTTGTGCAGCTTCAACAAACAGAAAGAAATGAAAAACACACATAGCAGAAATGATTAAATCTCTGATATAAATCTCTGATGCCACAACCCCATATTACAAGATCATATCTTCATGGCCTGAGGCACCTCCTTCTTAGCAGTATTTTTCCACCTCAGTTAATTAATACCTGTTAGATGACCAGAAATATAAAATGGCTGTATTTGTTTACCGAGCCAGTCTTTGATAAAAATATAGAACTCGACTGAGTAAGTTTATTTCACAGTAAAAGAAAGATAGATTATCTTCACTGAGCTTATATCATTTAATTAAATCAAGATAGAGGGAGGGGAGATTTTTTAAATAAATAAAATCCCCAAATGCTTAAATATTAAGTCCACAAGAACCTGGAACATCTAAGTACAGAAATACCTTATCTGGCAAAATCATCCATTTTCTCCAATAATTTTTTCTGCTAAATTATTTTTCTAAAGAATAGTAAGGTATAAGACAATATTTCTTCAGTTTCTGTTCCCCAAGAGACTGCACGCAATTTCTAAAGTACGATACAGATGAACAGTCCAGTCATTCTGCAAGTCTGGGCTTTTATATACAAGCCATTTATCCCTACATCAAATCCCTTCTCACAATGCTCCCACAGGACACAAGATAAAAGAGTTACCTAGCTCCATTTTGCTGTAAAAGTTTCCTTTCTGTAATTTCTTAAGAGCATTTCTCACCTACAGAAATTTTACTGAAGTACCCATGACTATCTAATCAGCGATAAAAAGCGGACCACCTTCATACCATTACCCAAACAGAAACGTTAATCCCAGAGTTCAAGTTCAAATTGATGTTTTCTTGCACAGTAGATTTGTATGTTCTTCCTCCATCCAAAGAAGGACTCAACTGGTTGCCTACTTCCCAAGTAATAGTATCGGCCCTGGCCAGTTCAGCTGTGATTAATATAAGAAGCCTGATAAAGCATGGCCAATTCTAGGGGCATTTGATTACAAAATAGCCCTGTGTTACTGCAGAATGATATGAAGAAACAGATAGCTGCTATATATTGCCATTTGTCTGGAAAACACTGAAATCAGGGCTGCAACATACTGGAAATCTAATTGTTGTTTTCTTAATCAAGATCAATAATATTTGGGCTTTTCATGTCTTTCGATCCTAGTTCAGGAACACGCTAAATCACGTGCTTTACGGTCTACCAGGTGAGAAACATATTTGATTGCTGTGGTGAGCTAGCACTGCATCTTTACTCACTATGACATTGAAGTCTATTTCAGTCACCTGCTTGGTGACACAAGCTGTATTTCAGAAATTGTTGCCTCTTCTTTGATGCCCTAGTTTGAGCATGCAGAGACACTTCAGCTCCTCATGCTTCTCTGTACTAGCAAATGCCTAAATGCATGTATTTTATAACCAAGGGGGGAAAAAAGCACTAAGATAACTTTACTGTTGAATTTGTAAAATTCTCATTACTATCAAATCAGCAGATGTTTTTGCCAGCTTAGGTTTATTGAACTTGACTGGCAAACAGTTCCTTCTCAATTAAAAAAGGTCATTTTCATGGCTATCTGCAATGCTTAATGCAAATGAAGTAGCACAGAAGTTGCTGTATGGGGAAAATGAGTTCAATTATCACTAATAATAGACATTACCATCAATCTACTGGTAAACAAAATCACCACTCCATCACTAACAGAACACAGCAGAGTGTTGCTGTAACCCTGAACACATTTAAGTGTTTATCTAAGCTTGAAGGGCTGATAGGAGAATGCAAGCATACAAATCGTCAGGCTTATTAGTTATTTGAGCTAAACAATGTGAGACACAAAGGCATACTACTGTCAGACATGAAGCAGGGATGGCTGTTGAAGAACCAGTCCTCTTTGCTCACAATTGCATCCATGCCCACAGGCATTCTTGGGACACGCTGGTCCTGGGTAGCTCCTTGCTTTCCCATATGGAAACATTGCATTTTATTACATCTTTTTTATCAGGATCCACATACTTCACTGTTTCCCCATCAGATGGAAGAGCCTCCCCAGTCTCCCATGCCTTCTCACTGAGTACAGACCTCTCAGTTGCCATGCCCAGGATTTAAAATACACAGTCAGAGCTTTGCTCTAAGGTGGCTGAAAACTAACCCTAAGTTTTACATTAAGAATAATTGGATTGCATCAAGGTAGTGGAAGATTACTTCTGTGAGAACATACATACACCTCTATATCAATCAATTTTAAAAACCATAATTTTGGGAATATCCTTTGAAATAGTGCTCTCTGCTGGTGTAATGAGGTCTGTCCACCATTTTAGTGTCAAAAGCAGTTTTGGATAACAAATCTCCTTTCCTCTTCCAGTCTTAAGGAAAAAACAATCAAATTTCTAGGAACAAAATCAATAACAACATTAAAGGAGGACTGGCTGGTGAATCATGTAAAGATGGTTTGGAAATAAGATTTTTTTTTTAATGCTGAGAGGTGAGGCTATTGCAACTTACATAGGACAAATTTAATTTCTTCCCATCTGTAACTGAATGCACCAAATTTCAACACTAATATATCATGACTTTGATAAATGTTAAGGTATTTTTCAAGTTACTCAAATCACTGATGTATTTGAAGTATAGGTCCTGTTTTCAAACAGTAAATGAACCCTTACCAAAGAAAAATTAGTGTTGAAATATAAAAGCAAAATCAGACAACTTTCTATGAGTGGGTAGCCTGCCAAAAATTAGCCTTTTGCATTTAGTCAGCCTAGCAGCAAGTAGGAAAATGCACTCAGCAATAACGAACGCAGGATTTCTTCACCCATAATCCAAATGGCCCCACAGTTTTTTGTTTCTTATTATTCCCAAGGGAAGCAGATGAGCTAATTCCTGACAGACATTCTGTAACATTACACACCACTGCCCATCTATAGGAGGTAAACTCTCCTTCAACAGCTGTAGCAAGCATCAAAGAATATATTCTCATGATCAGAACATGCCTTCTGCCTCCCTGTATCAGAGAAAAATAAAAGACAGACATACGGGCCAACATTCAGCAGTTCGTTAATTTGCTGTGCCATGACCCTGACAAAGGAAGTAAATGCAGATATTTTTCTCATATTCCCATAAAGCCACCAGAACACTAGCCAATATGAAGTCTATGCTCGTATGAATTTGCAATTCTTATTTTCTGTCCCTCTCTCCAGAGCGTGAGTCTTTTACAGAAATTCTTTTTCACAGCTGTTCTTAGAGTATGGAGGGCAACAGAATCCAATCCCACAGCTGAGATTCCTTTCACATACAAGAATTAAAGTGTTAAATAACAAAATAAGAGTACTGTTAAAACCAGTGCATCTAAGTCTAGGCTAGGAATATTTTTTTATAGCAGACTTGTTAATATAAAATATTTCCTGGCATTTTCCTGCCCACTAACAAGAGAAGCACTTTGAAGAATTTCAGTCCCAGTGGAACAAATGAAGAAAATTTACACTAATTTCCTCTTGGTGTTTAAACACAGAGCAAGACAATTCACCTTTTTACTGTCTGGGGTCTTGGTTCCCACCCTTCCCCTCTGTTGTAATTTGTTCTGTGATAGAATAAATGAGATGGTCTTCATATATCAGTCTCCAAGATAGTTGCCAACTATTATTTCCTTTTCAAGTTTCTCCTCTTCTAACACTCATATTCTTTCTGTGCAATCTATTAAGCAGTGCTTTCTATTTTAACGCACAGTATTCAGCCTTTTTGCTAATTATTAACATTGGAGTTCCCAGTGTCTCCACAGGGTGCATCCTTCCATGCCAGGGAAGCAACAGCGACAGGCCAGAAAAAAAACATTTGCTCCTTAGAAAGAGAGCGAGTTTTAGTCCTCTTCTGTGACTAGTCCTTTAAGAAAAACATCTGATAAAAAGCAACCCTCCTTCCTACACTCCCACACCATGATATATTCCCCTGTTTTTTTCTGTTATGCTCTGTGTGGCTTCCACTTGTGGAGAAAACATAGCACGTAAAGCACTTTTTCACTACACAGCCTATGTAGAAAATTTGCTGGTTCTTTGACAGGAAAAAGACTTCTTGATTAAATATCAGTAAGAACTCACGTCAAGAGCAGATGGAGGTCAAAGAGGATGCCAGGTAATTTTTGGTCACAATATACCTGAAAGATGATGGAACAAGTCCTATTATTTTTCTGCTTGCATTCATCCCTATTCATATGCAAGAGACGGGAAAGCAAGGCCAGACTAGGTGTAATCATTAACTCTTTTTGTTTGTATGTGGCACAAGCTGTTAATCAAAGAGATTATGACAAAAGTACTTGTTTGACACCTGTTTGGGTGAGTGGGAAATAACCATGGACAAGAGCATAGTCTGGCAGACTTGATCTTGCTGGGCTATAAGCAGTGCATTAATTCCTTTCTCTCCAAATGCACAGCTATCAAATTCCTCTGGAACTGCCCTGAACAACAAAAAGAGTTCCTTCTTGGTCTGGATCCAAGCTGCGAGTCAAAGGGGCAGAGAAGGGAGGGTGTCTTTCCTCCTCCGGGACAGCAAGTTCTGTCTCCACATCCTAACCATTAATTGCTGACAGTGGAATAATCAGCTGGGAGTAAAGGAATACATAGAGGTCCTTAAAAAAACCAAAACAACAACAGCAAGCAACAACCAACCAAGGATCTAGAAAGGAGACACTTTACACAGCTCTGCTAAATCTCTCCCATTTCATACCATTTGTGTTTCTTCCTCAACTCAGCGGTTCTGTGTTTATGTCTGGAGAATGGCCACCGTTTATTGTCTACACAGATTTCCAGGTAGGAATCTCATTAGTTTCAATTATTATTTCACTGGCAATTTTATAAGCAATAGAGAACAACAGGCTTTTTGCTTGAAGTGTGGATAGCTGCAAGAAAACTGCTAACTGGCAGTTATTCACATTTATTAGTCTCTAAATCATTTCACTGTGTCATCAAAAGTACTAGGTTAGAACATGCCTCTATATTTACTTATAGAGATCCTTTCATCTCAAAGGAATTACATCAGCAAATGCTGGCATGCATCTACCACTGGGGTGTTATTCTGTTTCCATAAAAGCCATGGAAAGACTAACATTGTAAAGCGTGAAATCCAGTAAAAACAGCAGAAGAGTAGTGCAGTCTCAGACCACGCGGTGGCCTAGCTTGGTATCCTTTCCACAGCAGAAGCAATATGTGGAGACCCAGAGAAAGAATGAATAAGGAAAATGTATGCCTTAAAAGAAAAAGGATACTTCCTTTTCCAGCCTTCAAGTATTTTCAGTTTGGGGTATTTCCTGGGTCAGATCTCCTACTGAATGAAAGACCACGGCTTGCTTTGGCAAGTAGTTTTGTGTATGCTGCCTGCTGTGTGAAAAAGTACTTCCTTTTCCTTGTTTTGATCACATCTCCTATTAGTTTTATTTGCTGAACTAGTACTAGAAAATAGCTTGAGGCTTAAGGACACACTGTAAATGGGACAAAAGTCACCATATGCAAGGTTCTCTCTTTTTTTTATTAAATAAGAGAATAAAACATACTTTGGCAAACATTCCAAACCATTTGAGAGCAAGTATTTGTATAGAAATATTATGTTTCCTTAAAATAACAAGGGAAAAGAATGATACGGGAAATTTCAATTAGTAAAATAGATTACTTTTTCTGCTTCAAGTTGAGCACTACAGGAGGACTTGGAGATGTTAGGAGAATCAAAACATGGATATTAATTATTTTATATATTACCTTATGGCACCTCTAGTCCTCAAACAGAAAATTGGCACCACATTTTATGCCCTTTAAATAGGGGTGTTAATATCTCAGTTTTGCAGGGAATGGAGATTACATCCCATTAGTCACTAACTCTATTTTGCACTAAGTATGTGCAGAAAAGCAAATGCTAGTTGCCTTGAAACACAGAACTGATTTTAGAATATTCCATCTTTCCACTTCATATTCAGCCAATTCCTTACATCTCACCTTGTAACTTGAATTATTCGATATGCCGTTACATCCAACAAACTATACTTCTAACTTTTCTTTACATACAAAGTTATCTACTAGGATTAGTTAAACTGACACTAAACCAAGAGAACCACATCTTTAGAAAGAAAAACAGAAAAGTACATAGAAAGTAAATCTCTAAAGTAATGGTTCAACTAGGAAAAATCAATGACTGAATGTAAATAGTAATGGCTTCTATGCTTACAAAAACTAGATTTTGTAATACTTAGTATAACATGCAGAGTTTCAGAGTATTTGTAAAAGTGGTCCAAAATAGCTGCCTCATCTGTTTAATGACAGCAGGAAAGTGAGTTTGTATGCATCTACCTACACACTAAATATTAGGCATATGTTGATAAAATACCTGTCCTGTCATGCTTACAGATCTCCTGCGTGAGCCACAGTGATATTTTATATATATTAGCTGCCTTTATGAGAAGTCTTGAAGCACTGTGTGTGCTTCGTAGCTCACAGAAACAGACTGGGATATTTACAGATGCAAAGATATCATATAAAGCAAGTCTAAAAGAGGCTGTAAAGCAGCTGAATAAATCTCGGTTGTAGTTAGAGTTAAATGCTACCATAAATAATTCTAATTTCTCACAGAGATTAAAAAAAAATTATTAACCAGGAGTTTCTGCAGTTGTCATTCAGAAGCCTAAGGCAAATCACCACAAAATGCCTCACGCTCAGCCCATGGAGAATAAACAGTGTTCTTCCATGGACTTTGGCTCAATTGGATGAGCCAAACCATTTGCCTTTTCACTTTTTTGCTTTTTAAAAATCTGGTATGTTTTTTCATGTCTGTATAGCACACGCATGGTTGCAAAATGGGAAATACCTTTTATTGTTAAACATAGGAGATTCTAACAGAGAGACCCCAGTATCACACTTCCAGCTCTTTACAGAAATTTGGCACTGAACATACCTACTCATGCCAGGGGAATATTTATCACTCAAGTCTAAGAGGGAGGAAATTTCTAAATCAGCGAGGGGAGTCTGAACCAGCATTCATCAGCATTTCACTTCAACCAAACTTCTAAAAGCTGGATTTTCAAGCTGGTGCTGCCTACACCACCTGTGTATCTTACTGCCAGGATTTACTTTAAAAGACCTAGAGACAGTGTGACACACACATTCCTCCTCTGTCCATTATTAGATCTTAACATTCTTCCTCTCCTCTTCCAGTATTAGTTGCACTACTCCTCAGCACCTATTTTATTATGAACGTGACACTATACAAAAAAGAAACCCCATTTGTTTTGCTTTCAGACCCCATGAATCCTTTTGCAATAGAGAACAGAGCTACAGCAGTGC
This sequence comes from Thinocorus orbignyianus, assembly GCA_013400375.1. NCBI lineage: Eukaryota > Metazoa > Chordata > Aves > Ciconiiformes > Thinocoridae > Thinocorus > Thinocorus orbignyianus. The sequence goes on along the minus strand of VXBW01008039.1, from coordinate 1,294,671 downwards.
TGGGATCCTGTGCCACAACAGGTTACATTTTCCTGATAAAGTAATCAGCAACACATCAGAAGGTCTGTCATAGCATGATTTCCTAGAGGAAAATGATGAGGTTAGAATTTGAGGTATCCAGTAAGCAGAATGAAAGTCTTTCTCAGCACCTCATGTCCCGTCATAAGTAGGGCCAAAAGAGTAAGTAAAGGTGATCAAGAAAAGGATAAAGGTTTTTTCCGCAAAACTGTAATAAACATATTATAGTGATTCTCAGGATCAATTAAAACACCCAATACATTTTAAGGCTTTGAATTACTGTTCTCTTTTATATACTGTGGATCCTGTTGATTAAAATACAAGTTAGAAAGGAAAGAAAACTATGAGCTGGAATCAATTGGACACAACCTTCCACATCAGAAATTCCAAGTTCTTTTGCTGAGAACTCATATTAATGGAGCATTGAAAACATTACATTTAAAACTCCAAAGTATGTTTTTCAAGTACCAGTGATTCATTTTGACTTGCGTTCTATTATCCATATAAATCAAAACAAGACATTTCAATGGTATTCCGTCAAGATTATTAGTGGCAATTAATCTATTCCCACGAAACATTTCAATTTCAGCTGGACACGAAAACTGTCAAGATTGTTGATGGCTCTGGTAGAAGCACTGCAACAAAAAGCTGTTCTGTCAGAGGTGACCATTTCTATGTGTTTATGCAAAACATGCTTTATCTGTCTGTATTGACACATGTAATTTGTTACTGTAGTTATCTGTGGATAAATTTCATATTATATAAACCTGCACTTAAAATTCAACTTTGCAAGGGAAGAAGCTTCAGATATTTTTTGTCGTTATGCTAGTATCTGCAACCCTCATATGCAGATTTCACAGACTTCAAGGAAAACTATACAGAGGCAATGGTCTTCTCTCAACTAGAAAAACAAAACCAAAATCAAAAACATTTTTATTACATTTTATTCCCAAAGACTATGCTATTCTATTATTATTATTACTTTCTATTCAGGCTCAAACGATAGTGTCTATCTGGCAATCAATTTTCAACATAAACGTAGAAGACAGATATTTGGCAGCTATCATAAATACAGACAAATACTTCATAGTTAACTGGGACAAAACAGAATGGAAGCTTCTAAGTTCCACTGAACAGCCAGCTTAGCTTCTTAAAAAACAACTTTTGCTTATTTCCAGCTGTGCTCACAAAGGGCAGAAGCAGACATCTGAGTCCATGGAGATGGACTACGCGGTGAGCTCCCTCAGGGAAGAAGCTGGTTTGAAACCTTTGCCAGAGGAGGCAGGATATGCTTTTTACGTTCTTTTTACATTCACCTATATTCCTCTATTTCCCTCCTTAACCCTCTGTCTTCATCCCTCTTCTGTGCCCCAGCACCTCTGTTTTACACCATCATCCCCTAAATTCCCCAGTACAGACCACCTGCAGTTCTCGCAGCTGCATCCTCACAGGTAAAGCACAGGTCTAGGAAAAGATACCTTCATCACAGACTTAGATTCAGGAAATAATGATTTTTATCGGTTACACAAATGCCTGACATTATTTGTTTTATCAACTCAACACATTGATATATCTCTTAAAGCCAACCAGAATTATCAAAGACCATACTAATACAAATTCCCTCTAAATTTTCCAGCTTCAGCACTCCCGGTTCTTGCTATATAGCAGCTGCCCAGCTGTACACTCAAATGCGTGCATGACAAGAATCTCACATAAGAGCTGATTTCATATAATTCTGAACGAACAACTTTGCCACCTGTTTTGTTAGAAGCAGCTAATCTATTTGAAAGCTTTTGGAAGATGCATATCAAAGAAGAACAAGGAAATCTATTTCTGCTCTCTGTCATCTTCCCTTACACCAGGACGGCCCCCAGATTGGTGCAATGAAGCACTGTGCATAAGTAAGGTGCTGCGTGCATGTATATCAAACAGCCACAAACAGCTTTTCTTGTTTTCTTCTGGCAATCCTTGAGAAAATGCGGCACCACCACCATCAGTCAGGCACAACTGTTCCTAAAAAGTCTCCCCTCCACTAAATTATCAAGTGGTTTTTGTGCTGGACCTTATAAAAGATTGTTCTGTGCAACACAAAAAATTTTAACAGCAGGAAAATAATTTGACATTTTACATAATTTAGTTAAATATCAGAGATCTGCAGGGCATGAGAGGGCACTCAGTGTTTCCTTTCCACCTTCTGCATCCTCCTATGGGGATCTGGAGTCCGTGCCAGGCAGCAAACCCATCTCCCCCATCCCTGCATTGTGGAAGCAGCAAAACTCCACTGCAGCAAATCATCTGTCATTTTTTGTTGATGCCATATTCCCCCTTATGTCTTCAGACTGTATCATTACAGCACATGCCTGTAAAGATTAGCATAGCCTTAAGGGTAATAAGACCACCTTTGGAGGACTCGGAGTCTTAAGACTCTGGTCTTAACTCATCTTTTTCCAGTTAGAGCTGAAGGCAGTTGCCTAGACAACCAGTCTGATTCATCAGCTGTGAATTGTCAGGGCAACTGTCTCCGGCCATACGTGGGATGTGCTGAACAGCACTGTTGCACAGCAGAAACTGCTGTCAGACATGGAAGGCCACCCCAAAGCCAACAAAAGATAAAAAGATAAAAGCTTCCATTGAGGTATCTATTTTTTAAGTCAAAGATGGATTCTTTGCTCTTGTTCACATCAAAAAACTGAGTACAGCTACTCCACGTAAGGAAAGAAAAATATATTGGTCAAGAAAATAATCCCATCTCAGCACACTATGTATCCACATAGCATGACTGTGTACAGCCCTTCAGTGCTTTGTATGCAGTATCCTTTGTTTACACTATCACCACCTTTTCGGTCATGTTACTGATATAACATCAGAGGAAGGCACGGAATTTCAGCACTTCTGTAAACATATTGGGTGTTTTTCAGCAGTCAGCCAAAATGTTACTAACTTCTTACACTTCTAAAATGCTAGATATCCTGTTCACTCATTTTTATTTTTTTTTTCCTAAATCGGCTTTTTGTATAGAGGATTCTGAAGAACAGTCATCTAAGCTCACTCACAGTATCATAGAATGGTTCAGGTTGGAAGTGACCTTAAAGATCATCGAGTTCCAACCCCCCTGCCATGGGCAGGGACACCTCCCACTTGACCAGGTTACTCAAAGCTCCATCCAGCCTGGCCTTAACCACTTCCAGGGATGGGGCATCCACAACTTCTCTGGGCAACCTGTTCCAGTGCCTCACCACCCTCACAATAAATAATTTCTTCCTGATATCTAATATAAATCTACCCTCTTTCAGTTTAAAACAATTACCCAGGTAATATCCCCATTTGAAAAAGATACATGGATTTGTTTTGCACACTGATGCGCTGGTTAAAGCACAGAACAAGACTGGCAATTAGTTATATAAAAGGGACCAATACTTGCATATTTACTGACAATCATGGCTTTAGAAAGTAAATTCGAGGTTTAAACTCGTCTCATGTGAAAAATCAAGTCAGAGAAAATAAGCAACATATTTTCCAGGTGAAGTAATTACTTAATTAGTGACAGTGAAGTAATGAGCATCTCATCAGTTTGCTGTTTAAACACCAAACAAGCCATTATCACCTATGTCAGGCAAAAAAGTCTTAGTGAGTTATGAGATATATTTATGACAAAAGATAACTCCTAAGAACAGGAGCCATTTCCAATTCAATGTATGAAAGAATAAAAGCTGAAAAAAGTATTTCAGAAGCATCTCAATAATTTTTGACAGCTAAAACAATTCTTGAATGCAAGGCTAATCGCCTTGTCTGCCCCAGATCTCTGCATTTTGCATTCCCAAAAATTATAAGGTATTTCTAGATTAATGTATGTGAGTTATGTGGACCCTGTAGAGGACTTATAAAGAAAAATCTGCTGGCTCATAAATACCAGAGTGGTGATAAGTTCACGAAAAATTGTTGGTTCAGCAATTTTATCCATCCTTTTCTTTTGTACTTGGTGCAGGATATGCTTGGCGTTCTATTAATATCAGAGACAGTCAAATCAGACTCAGTTACCTACTGCCAAATCTCACCTCCAGTTCACTGTACATAAAACCCATACTATGCAACAACATTTTAAAATTCACCAAAGAAAAGGTTTTGTGCTACTGCCACTGTGCCACCCTCCTTCCTCTGCCTCGCTGCTTAAGTGATGGAGCTTTGCCTTGTTTTTACAGCACTGCTGAATGGAAAGGACTGGATAGGGTTACTAAAATTGTCCCCTGTTTTATCAAGGGGGATGAGCAGGCTCAAAATTAGTTAAATTACATACACTTCTGCGTTATTCTCACATTTCAAAGCAATAGTCTCAACTACAGATGACAGTTTCTGCTAACAGAAAAAATGCACAGAGTGAGAAAATAAAAAGTTTCTGGATCTGCCAGGTCTCAGGAAGAAATGTCAGTGCCCTATGTTAATAGCCTCTTCATTGTTGCTCATAAAGGCTTGAGCTGCAAGGATGGGGGAAGTCTGCTATGTCATTAATCACAATACATTTCAGATATCTTGTTCTCAGAGAAAAACAATTAATTTAAAGACCTTTGAAAAGCAGCAGCAGCACATCGTAGTGCTTTGGCACAACTGCAGGAGTATCACATAGTTGTACAAAAAAGCCTTTTCCCCCCCCTCCTGCGAGAACTTCAGGGAATTCTTCTTCCTCTCAGTAACTCATGTAATCTACATAAAGTTATTTTTTGCCACAGGCACTCAGTGCTGTGTGACTGAGCTTTCAGGAGTAACATTTCTTGGTAACACTTATTCTTGGCAACCAACCAGTCTCTCGGGGGCTTGCTCATAAAACAGGGGAAATGTGCAGGAAAATTTCCTAGGACTGGCTTCCCCAAAGATTAACAATAGCCAGACAGTAGAGGACAGCCCATTTTCTGTAGACGTATTTCCTAGCTTTGAAGGCAAGTCTGCTACAAAAAGTGCTGAGCAGTTTTAGTGACAGCTGTGATGTGCACTAAGTGGCTGGGCTGCCTCTCTTCTAGTCCATGGGTCTGCTAAAGATATAGACTGTGTCTTTCATGATGCATAGTCCAGCAAATGAGATCTGATTTCCAGATGAAAATAATGTTTTCTGGTGAGTGCCCGAAGTCCGGAAGTAGGAACAAGGTGTATTTATTCAATTAAATAGAACTTTGAGATTAATTTATCAAAAAACATGAAGAAATTATGCCTTGTAACACCTAGCAAGGCAGCTGAATATAATATATATTGGCAGATAGAGGGGAAAAAAAGAGAATGCACATGCAGGGTTTGAGGCAGGGGAGCTATCTAAACTTACGGTTTATATACAAGTAGGATTTGGTTGCATGTATGGGAAGAGGGCTCCCCATTCCCTCTTCCCTTTTTTAACCAGTTTTGAGAGTCGAGGAGAGGAAAGGTGGGTAGGTGCCATTAGCACCTCTCCCCACTGATTTCCTAAACAAGGTGCTGGTCTTTCCTTTGTATTTCATTTGAAAAAAGTGCTGAGGATGCAGTCAGCACTCCCATCCAGACAGATTTTACAGTGAAGAACAGCACTCAAGAGCAGAGAGCAGTTTGCAGCTCTGAACATAAGCACAGGAGGAAAACAGGAACCAACACTATCAATTTTTTTGAAGTGAAATTAATTTGATTTTTCCCTTTTAAAGGAAATAAGATTACTCCATATTTTAAAACATTTTTAATTAAAAGAATAAAAGAATTTTTGTAAGTAATCAAGAAGTCTTTGTAATCAAAAAGAAACAACACCAAAACACAAGAAAAGGTCACTAATGGTGTAATTTTCCGTACTACAGAGATGCCAGTTTGCAAGCCCACCATTGCACTTGCAAGGCTTTCACCACTGCAAAGCTGTACTTCCAGCACAACCACCACAAAGTAGTAATGTTTCAGAACGTGATTCATATCTCAACATAGTAGCTCATATTGCTTTGGCCAACTGTCAGATAATCCACTAGTAACACAGCACAGATGTAATTCAGAAGGCAACTGAATCCTCCATGCCACAGCTCAGGTAAGAGCTAGACCAAGTGAACAGCTGTCAGGATCCACCCTCACTTTCTCTGGCCTTGTCCACTCTTAAGGTGCAACAAAACCAGTAACTGATTATTTTTTTTTGATGATCCATCACCAGGGATGCAACTACAGTAAAATTGCAAAGAAAAGGCAAGACTGTAAAGTAGCAGGAAAAAAAGGAATACAAAGGAGAGGACTTGAAAGAGATGGAAGAAAACAAGCTGTTTTCCTAATCTTCCTGTATTTTTAAAGGAACATTTCCTGCACAAATACCCTTCCAGATGGAGGGATGAGAATGTGGTTTTGGCTAAAAAAATGGTCATCTAATGGCACTAAAATTTTGCTTTCATATAGGCAGAGGGTGTCTGAAAAGCATCGAAGAAAAGGTAAAGTTCACAGCTGCAGGACTGGCTGGATGGCAGAGATAGCACAGAGTGTGCCAGGAGCTCTCAGGAAATGTCAGAGTGAACTTTGCCAGAAGCACCTAATTCTAGACACTTCTCATCATCCGACATCTGACAACAAATATCCCTTCTACACCCGGGCGGGCAAAAGGTGGAGAGCAGCTGGTTGACTTCAGCAACCAAATTCCCTAAAACATACTGCATGACACTTCTTACTTCCTTAGCAATGCTCTGTGCCTTATACTATGAGATTATTTTTCTTTTAAATCCATAGATCACAGCACTCATGAACCCATCTGGGGCCAGGACAAAAAGTGCAAAGCTGCAGTTAAATGTCAGCCAAAAAAGCTGAACTGAAATTTAAGCAAATCAGGATTGTCATGGTGAGATATTCCCCTGGTACCTTTGCTCTTCTCACTTATGGCAGAGCCAGGCAGCAAGGCTGTCCTTGTGCATAACATTCAGGCAAAGGTGAACTTTAAGTTATTCTAACAAGAATTGAAGAACCATCTCCCCAAATTACAGTCAGTGGCATCTGAGTGCAGATTTGAATTGCACAGGGACATGTTTTTCAGTTTTCTCAAACAAGAAATAAGTTACAACTTACAGACCTGCTGTAATTTGTGCTTGGAAAAATTTGACAGTACATGTGGACAGAATCCAAGGAGCATTAGAAAACTTGGTGTATAATTTCTGTACCACATTAGAAGCCTGAATCTTAGCTACTTCAGAAAATCTCATTGAAGGGCTCTAGTATGGTTCTCTGCTAAATAATCTGCCTTTTTACTTCCTCTCTCCTTGCCTATTCTTATCTAAGTCACCTACCCTGACTTTCCAACTACCTACACAAGAATGGTGAAGAGAAACTTAGCAAAAACATTTATTCACTGTATTTTCAACACTGACATACATTATTTCATTTACTGTAACAGAATTTGGAATTTGTGTTCAGCTGGACCATGTCCTAAATGACACTGAAATGGTAAAATTAGATGCTACGGCTGTAGAAAAAATGACAATCACATGATAAAGAAGCCAGAGACATGCAAATTCACTCAGTGCCTCATGCCACTACTGGAGGTACAAGCACTTCTATGCTGCTCAGTACACGGGAATACTAAACACATAAAATTACTACCAGCTGTTCTTTCTGGCAGAGTCTGGACCAAAAAGCAAGCCAGAAAGGTAACTGATAAAATGCAAACTAATATTCTTTGCAATGTTGTTCTTTGGCAAGATTCATAAGATCCACAGAAAAGGGACTTAGGCATATATTTCAAATCATGCAGGCAATCGCACAGTTTAATGGGGGCAAACTAAAGGCAAAGATAGATTTTTTTAGCAGAAAAATAATTTTCAATGCCAAAAAATCAAGCTGAGCCAAAGATAAATGCACAGCTTCCACTCGCAGGCAAGTTTATCACAGCAGGAACAGCACTCGACATCAGTCTGCACCCACAATCCAGGGCTTTTCCCACAGCACGGCTCCTCCGGGCTGGACTGGAATGCTTCACACAGGACAAGCAGAGAAAGCATAGCAGAGCACCCATACTTGCTAGTAAAAGATGAGAGCTTACCCAAACAACTTCGTTTTTGCGTACTGAGATGGGAACAGTCACAGTTTGACTCCCACATGTACAACATCCTTATGTTTGACTCTTAATTCAGCACCTCATTTGCATTACATTAGCAAATCTACAGCACAATCAAGACAGCAGAAAAATGCTGTAATGGATAAGAAAAAAAAGTTTCTGCCTTTATAGTCATTTTCTCTAATTACATTTTAAAACAATCTATGAATCTGTATAGATTTTCCAGTGAATGCATCAAATGTATGTATAACATATGGTAAAAACACTACGAAGAACAAAAATTGTGGTCACCACATTTGAGCTTCAGTTGTACACACAAGCACAGATATGTCCATTTGGGACACATGCAGTCCCAACCTGCCTAGGAGGATAGCTGTTGGACAAATTTTGGGTTCTTTTACTCAGGAGTACAGGAGGGGCTGCAGACAGCAAGGCCATGTTTCCCTTTGCCTTATTAGCAGGCAAGAGCTGATGCCCAGAAGAGACAGTAAGTTACAGAAAGCTATCATTGCCTTTCCTCTCAGCCTCCCAAGCAAAAGGCAGCATATTTCCATTTAAAGATACTGTATTTAAAACGATGTATTTAATAATCCCTGTAGTCAGACTGCAGCTCAGCTCCAGTAGCTCTGAAAATCATGAACAGAAATAGCTGTGGCTTAGCCTCAGCTCCCTTGCAAAGAGCAGCCCTCCAGCTGCTGACGGGAGGAGCACACCTCTGCAGAAGGTACAGCTTAGACACTAATAAAAGCAATGCAACATTATACAATTTTTCATTATTTTTTCGTAAGAGAAAGCAAACAACCTCTCTGATACAACTCTTTCCAAATTCAAGTGGACAGTGGCAAGAAAATCTCTGGCTTTTAACAAGTCTGGAACATTAAATATCAGCTCTCATTTAAGGCCAGTTCTTATTTTTCAGCCTAAAACTCCTTTTCTTGCTATATATACACATATATTCCAAGCACGAGTAAATTGCCTTGGATCTCAGTTCGCTCAGTGTTTTGGAAATCATTTTTGATTTGCAAAAGGATGCATGAAAATTGTCCAGAGTCTGATACGAACATCTTTGACTGTAATATTCAATATCCCATGCTCCTGAAGTTAATCCTCTTAATGCGATTAGCAGAAGAACAGAAGGGTTGTAAGGAGGGACTTAAATGGGCTTTGGCCTCAACCTGGGTTCATAGCCCAGACTGGCTCCCAAGCTTCTTGTATGAGTGGCCCAAACTGAATTTCAAAATCCCCACTAATTAGACACATTTAAGGGATTGTTAGGAAGAAGAGAAGAAAAATAAAACATGACAGAGAGAAAAACGAGTTTATATTGTGTGTGCTTAGGGTGAAAGCAGTGGCATTTTGGGGGGGTGGTGTGAGTGATGTACTTACTGAAAAAACATGATGGTATGTCTGTGCCCACTGAAAAACACAGCTGGGAAACAAACCACTGATGCCTTCAGCGTCCAGGGCAAAATCACAACTTCCAAGATAAGGTGATGCTCAGTGTGGGGCTTTCAGGCCAGCTTGAAGCACAATATGCTCTGAATGGAGAGTTACTGTGAATACCCCAAAACCTTCTATTCACACAGGGTGTTGATGTCCAGCTCCAGTCCCATTGCTTCTCAGTTCGCTCCCAGTATTACTCACTCATTGCTAGTAAGAGACCATAACCTATTCATTTTTAGAAGACTTCGTCTTCAGAAATCTGCATTGCACAAGTTAGCTCTTCTGAGATTCATTTAGACCTACTTAATTAAAACCAACTCAATCCACTGACCACACACATCGTGCTTGGTAGACATGTTCATAGACAACAATAATCCACCTGAACTAAAAAACCAACTCACCTTCTGCATAGTGAGACATAGGACCTGATTAATAATGAACAGCTACCAGCTCCCCTACTGGTCCCTCTATTTCTCCCTTCAGATTTATCTGTACCTTCCCATCAAAAAGCTTGTTCAGGTCTGAATGCACTGTTTCACTATACAGATGGTAACTTCATTCTGAAAACTGCTTCAAAACTCTTAGATCCTGTTATCAAGCCCAAGTTCTGTTACCTCTTCCTAAAGATAGCCAAGTTATATTAAAAAGTAGAACACTTAATTTGTTCAAACAAAGATGCTAAAAAATTCGATGGGCAGAGAAATGAACTTCTAACCAGCAACTTCAGCTTGAGAAAGCCCATTCATTTGCACTTCAATTGAACCACATGGGGAAAAAAAATAAAAAAATCAAGAGAAGAATAAAGTACAAATGCAGCTTTATTATTAGGAAATGCAACATCCTGCAGTCAGGCAAAATGGGCTGTGTGGAGGCAGCCTCTCCTGAAAAGACTGTCTGGTTAATATCTCTTGATGAATCCCTCTGGACAGCTTCCTTGCATAGCTCCAGCCTCTCAGAGAAAGCAGAGCTCTCCCAGCTCTCCAGGAGCACCTTTACCCAGTCAGGCTAATTCCATGTGTTTTGCTAGGATTTTAGGTTACAGCTCTGCAAAATAACCTGCAAGATCATATATAGAAAAACGTTGTTTTGATACTTCATAGGTCTCAGCAGAAGACATATGAATAGGATTTTTTAATAGGATTTTAAAGCTGGAAAATTTTAACTTCAAGAAATATGTTCTGAAGGATTGCCAGCAAACTGTGAACACAGGAGTGAATCTAGATAAGGTGCACAATGAACCAGTATTAATGTCATCAGTGCCCACAGGTACTATAAAGAACTATTCCATCCTGCAAAACTGTTTGGGCTCAAAGACAGCAAAAACACACAGCAGGAAGGAAGATGCTGCTGGTGATGCATGAAACGATGAGATTTCAAAAGTAACTGGAATTTCCAAAACAGAAGAGAGTTATCTTTGGAGCAAGAGCATCCAGCTACAGCTAGGAGACTATTACAACACAGCCTGTCTCTCTAAGGACCCAGAAATTAGTGCAGGAATTTGAATGGACACATTACCAGAACAGCAAGTAATCGGACATCTGACATGGTGTGGCAGCTTGTTAGAGCAACATGACCATAACATGACATGGCAAAGGAATCAAACACATATTACAGTAAGTTTGTAAAGACAAGGAAATATTTTTTCTTTTTTTTTTTTAAGGAAGGTAACTTACCTGGCTGCATGCCCACGTAGTTCACACTTAGAGACAGATTGCAACATAGAGAGTAGTTCCAATATTTATTTTGTGCTAATTTTTCATCATTTTATAAATGAAGTATCTGCATTCCTCTGTGAGCATCTTTGTTTTTGTACCAACTGTTGAAGTTTTCCCCTGCTCTTCACCTTGCTGCTCAAACATTTCAGATATATCCAAGTGTTAAATAATACCTCTCTTTTACAAATACAGGTGACTACTTGTAGAACTCAGCTGGGTCGTATCGAAGCCTCATGCTATACTCATTTTTCAAAGACACAAAGAATAAACAAAACTCAACGGGTCTAAAATGACATTATTTGCTGGCCTGGGGCACTTGTGGTTAAGCTGGGCCACCAGGATGCTTTCCCATGTATGCAGTGAGCCCTCCTCCCAATGAACCATAGGCTCTGCTCACCAACACATCTCCAAGACAGGCAGTGCCCCAAGCCAGCTTGAAGTACTGCACTTGCCACTAGCCAGGAGCACAAAGCCAAAGGCAACAGGCTTCCAGGGTACCAGAGACATAAACCAGCTATCGTCCACTTCAACTTTCTCTAGAAAGTGATGGTTATGGATGTAGTGAGATAAAGAGGTGTTTGTTAACTTGGTAAACATGACCACGTGCATGAGGCTATGGTTTCGCCCAGCATATGGATCAAATGACCCTGCCTACTCGGGTACGGCAAAATAAAGATCAGTTTTAGCCTTTGCAAAGAAGAGAATGAACTGTATATTATTTTTTTTCATCTTCTTGCAGAAACATCCCTAAAATCAGTGGTGAGCAAGCTTCCTCAGACCCTACCAAATTGCCACAGCTGTGCGCGCTGCCACTTGCCGGCCGGCTGCACATGCAGCACCCACCACAGGCTGTGCCAAAAGCCGGCAGTGCTCTTCAGTCCTGATTCACGTAATTTCAACCCTCTCTGTTGGTTTTCACAGTAAACACTATTTCTCAGACTTACGTTAGTAGCGACATTTACACAGATTATACACCAGAGAGAGAAAAGGTTGTCTTTTTATGATAACGCAGATCTTGAGAGACAATGCTGATTTTTCTTTAAGGTGCTACCTTGTTCTGAAAGCTGCAGCAAGAGCACAGAGAGTCTCTGACAGCTCAGAGACTTCCTTGTGTGGTGCACATGTTCAGGCACGGAAGAAACTGTGGATTTTGTGCCCCAGCACTGAAAATGAGACACTTAGACACAGTAACAAGAGGCACTCACATCAAACATGCGAGAAGGCCAGAGGAAAGAGAAAACTGGTAATAAGAGTTATCAGAGCAGCATTTCTTATGGCACATCAGACACCATTCCTTTTGTGGCCATTTCTGCTGGTTTCCTGTTGCCTCTTCTGCTCTGAAGAAATGTCTGAGTCATCTTCATGGTCAAAGAGTAACCCTGAATGCAACTTTTAAGCATAAATCTTTACAGAGGCCTTGGAACATTAATAGAGGTCTACAGCTGTACCTACAAAAGATATTTATATTTTGTTTCTTCCTTTCTCTCCATCATCTTCTAAAAGAAGTATTGTCACAAAATTTGTTAATGTCATTAGTCTTTGTTAAACTATAAATGAGCTCTCAGACAGTGAAGAAAGATGAATGTCAACATAATGCTAATATAGTTTTCTGTATCACCCTCCAAGCTTCATATTTAGAGACTATATGGCTCACACCACATTTTTGCAAAAATTTGTATTTTTAATAGCATGCCTTTAAAAACTAGTTTAAACTTAAGAATTCCTGCTAGGCTGCCAAAAACAAAAAAAAAAAAAAAGAAAAAGAAACAAAACCCCATTTCTATCTTGATACTAGAACTACATCTAAACATATAGGGGGTAACAGAAGATGGCAACAGCATTTATTCGCTGTTTCACTTCAATAGCCATCTACCCCAGAGTAGATATGATGCACAGAAGAAGGTCTATGTTATGTGATAATACCCTTAAACCACTGAAGTTCTCCACTTTCTTTCCCTGGTATTTGAGAGAAACAATATCATTGGTACTGACCCAAAACTGGAAAAACCTACAGCTAAATTTCAGTGAGATGTGGAGGATGTCCTTTCTGTTCTAGGTTTGTTCATGTGGATTTCAAGGATCACAGTCCAATTCGCAAGGGGGAGTACAGAGTCCCACACCACCATTCCTCTGAGGGGCCTCACTGAAAACCTCAGATGGGCTATCAAGTTTTACACACCAGTGAGGTCCAACAATCGCTATGGTCCAAGACGTGCACTTATATAAAAAGACAGAATGAAATTACTGCTAGGACACAAGTGACATCTTCCAAGCTGAGATAACATTCACAAGTGATTGTCCATTTTTCACTGTAAAATTTTAAATAATAAGTTACATACTATGAGTAAACTGATCAGCTGTAGAAGTGGTTTTCCTATTTAAAGCTTGCCCTTGTCTCTCATCACTGAGCTGCAGATCATGGTATTTACTGCTCCAAACACAGTTCTTGTGTTCATTAGGACCACAATACTGTACATGAGGCAAGTAGATTTAGAATATTTTCTCGGGTACTTCCGTTGAAGAAGCTTAAACATTTCTCCTTCAGCAAAGTGGAGACACACCTCTCTCTCAGGCTGCCACAAGCCACCATGCAGCCTCCAGAGAATGCACACAGGTTCAGGATGGGGCACCAACAACCCGAAACAGTCACCCTGAGCGTGGAAGGATGCATATGAATGTACCCACAGATCTTTCCAACTGTTTTGACCAGAGCGAGGAAACATTGTTTGCAGATTCTAGGTTGTCCTATGTGATTGATACTGCAATACATTATGAAAGAAAAATAAAGGACATCTTTCCAGCAAAATAAATGTGCAACATTGATACAGAAACCCTCATAAAATTATCCATTATGAGAATGGTTTATCCTGCCTTCACGGTTGGGTGATTCTACTCCCTTCTTTTGTCCTGTACGACAATTGCCACTTCTTGTCCAACCAAGTGATTCATCCAATAGCTGCAGCTATAAAGGCATCTACATTAGGAAACACCTCAGGATGCAGGATGGCAGGGGAGAGAATGTGGGCAGTGGCTCCCTCTTCAACCCACTTCTTCAGTGCGCTACCTACTCTTAAGAGCAGACAAGTAATCACTATTAACAGGGGTTCGGGGCATCATGTGCCCTCCATCTCCTGATGGCAGATCAGCACACAGGGCCTGAGGTAATTCTGCTGCAAATTTAGACAGGAGCTGCTCTTTGGCGTTAAGTGCACTCGCTGCAGCAAGCGCAGGGAGTTAACAAGTGTACATGCTTCAGTATTTCACAGCTGCTACTTTAAAGAAAAGAAGGAGGAAGAAGTTACAGTTTCCCTAAAAACATGATTTTGATTGAAGTTTAGAGGACATCCCCTATTTACCAATTGATGACAGCTTTTCCCAGAGAAGATCAAGGTAGAGAAGCTTAAAAACCTTCAAAAATGAGATCTAAGATCAAAACCATCCAAACACCATGACCCATATGCACAATCATAGCCTTTCAGCACAGCATAAAAAAGGCAAAACAGAAATAGCAGCTTCAAAATGGAGCCACAAACAACACTGACATCCAGAACAGACCAAAGAAATGATCAATAGTAAAAAAAGTTTCCAGCTGTCGCCAACAGTTGAGACATCCTGGGAGAAAGTTCTCCAAAACATAGTTTCAAATGCTAGTAGATAAAACCTACAGTAATCACAAACTAGTAATTCACAAGTCTAGCACAGCTGCTCTAAAGTCCTTCAGGAAAAATAATCCACAAAAAAGAACACCAGAAAATAAATATATTATGAAGCAATAAAGATAGGGGAGAAAGTCTGTGAATGTGTTGGTCTCCAGAAGAAACATGTGAAAGCAAGGAAGCAACAGTGGCTTCTGCTGCCTTCACAACCGGCATTTTGTTGTAGACTATTGGTTGCTTGCGTTTGGCATCTTTTGTTAAATAACAACACTAACATCTTTGTTCCTGTATAGGTGTTCAGTTTGCCTGCAGGTTACCCAATCCTTCTGCTGCAAAACTTTCTACTGCTCCTGCAAAAAATCCTCCTGGACTAGCTGTTGAGTTGTGGCCCTCTTTATATGAGCTATGCACAGCCTACTGACACCTGAAAAACCTTGAAAAACCTTACAGTCCCCCACCAGTTTACACGGGTTGTCTAAATGCACACAACAAATTCCCAGTCTGCAGTATTTGCCCATATATTGGATTTCAAACTGGTTTCCTGCACCCATGGGCTGACTGAATTCTGCATACTTTCCTAAATCGTGCCTTCCCACAGCCTGGATTTGACTACATACATGGTATCAGAGCTCCTTCAAACCTTCACAAGCATACTTCAGTGCTGAAACTTGGGTGGGATTGCTAAGAATTAGTTTTCTGTCCATCTAGTCTCTAGCTGCTGGAAATGCTATGAGGAAAACTGGTGTCTCAGCTCATGAGAATAGCTCTTCAGTCTCCTACCAGCCAAAACCTAGTCTCCATTTTCACCTTTCTGTAATATTAATGACTCTTCTCCCTGAGCTTCCATTTCCACAACGGCATAACAGGAAGCACTCTGCAAGCCCTCCACGTGCCACCTCCCTTTCCAGAGAGCTCCAGCACAAGGAGATTTCTGAATACCCCATTTTCTGCTGCCTATTTCATTGCTGACACTGGATGTTTTCAGCAACTGCTTGGCTGTAAGTTGCCTAGAGGAACTGAACTTCACACAGCATTCAAATCCTGCCTAATCAGTGTTGGGTACCAGCAGCAACTGCCACAGCACTAAGCAGAGACCCTTAAAAGTACAATTCCCTGCATACAGACCACGAACTCCTACAGGAGTGCATCAAACCCAAAGAGAGCGCTACACAGTGGCTCTTACATCCACACGGATGACATTTGAAATCAGTGACCTGGGACAGGTGAATGCTTCCTGAGGAGCTCGATAGCTCTGCTAGCCCTCACACATTATCCCCAAGAGTGAGGCGCTGCATGACCCCTGGACAAGGCTGGGGAGAGGCAGCAAGAGTGCTGGTGGGCAACAGCCCAGCTGTCAAAACGCACACCAGTGCTGAAAAATGAGAACACACAAAGGGACGGGTTTGGCTCCAATCTGGAGGAAAAGCATTTCTGCACAGCCAAGGGGCATAAGCATAGTGAGCAGGTAGCACTTTGCTCAAGAGAAAAAGAAACCGAATAGAAATGAGTACTAACTATCCAGAAAGCAGCGTATCACCAAAGGCAGAGGCTGAAAGAGAGTCATCATCTTATTCTAGAAATTAGCTGGCTGACTCCAGAAGTCCCAAGTCTTTCTAGGACCTTCAAAATACCCTCAAGTTTTTGTTAAAATTGCTGCCTATCCTCTGCTTTTGGCTGGCAACACTCAGGATGAAGAGGAAATCATCACAGCAAAACAGGAGGAAAGCAAAGATGTGCCCGAGATAAGGCTGGCCTTTTAGGAAGACCAACAAGTCAGATGTGGAAATGCCACACGTGGCCATCAAGAGCCTTTTCATATTCTACCTGTTTCTTTTTCACATACACGCTGGTCTAGTTTGGGGGTAGGGAGCTTTCCTTTGGTTAGGAGAGCAGCTGAGATGAACTTTGTTGAACAGTCTCTTCTCATTGCCTGGGGCTTCCTCACCTCAAGTTTCGCAGTTGGTGTTTGCACAAGTTGTTCATTGCCCAAGCTACCTGCAGAAATGAGCAGTGGTTTTTCTGTTGAGAAATCCTACACAGTACGTCTAAGGAAAGACCACAATTCCATGTCCAAATGCCGAGATACACAATGAATGTCAGATAAACCCAACTAGAAAAGCCTCTGTGTGCTGCATAGAAGAGCTTTCATCTGCAAGGCACAGGCTTGACCAGTTAGAAAGGACATAGCAACTCCCCTCTTTTCCATGGATTTCTACTACCGTGCATCTTATGGAGTCCAGAGGTCAAAATCTCCGTTGAATTTCCTTCACCTGATTTACTTGACAACAAGCATTTTTTAAAGTTAGTGATGAAATTGCATTTACAGGAGGCAACACCTGCCCCATCAGCCCCGACCCTCTATAACTGCAGTGCTGGTTCATGGAAGCAAACACTGAGAGAAGAATCCTGGTTATGCATCCAGCAGTTGTTGGTTTTTGCCCAGTACTTGGCTGTTCACAGTGCTGCATCATACATCTGTTAGAGACAGGTACGTGCTTAATCCCTTCCACTTCCAGGAAGATAGAGGAGCAGGGGAAAGCAAAAAAAACACAGTGACTTTTGCAGGTCATGCAGTAATGAGCAACAAGAGCTAATAATTGTAAGTTTTTACTAAACAACAAAAACAAAAAAAACAAAACAAAACAAAAAATCAGTTATCCTTTCTTTGCTGCTAGCTGATTTTGGAGGAACCCTGGCCCAAAATATGCTACCACAGAACAGGCACCCCAAGAGCACCTGTCACTTTTTGTGGCCACTGGTGAGGAGGAATAACCCAAGAATTATCACTTCGTTTCACAAGACTCTTGTAAATGAAGCAAGCATCATTAGCTCTGCTTTACAAGCAGCAGTGTTTCTTGCCCAATGTTACAAATATGCTCTGGGGAAGGAGTCAATTGCATTATTTAACTTGAGTAGCATATCTTCTACAGCCCACTACACTGGAGCTCAGCTTTCCTGAAATCTTGCAATAACTTCATTTTCTTGTTTTGCCATGTAAGTAAGTGGTCGTGAGATTATCTCAGTCCTTGGGGGCTTCATGTGAGCCTGCAGGTCAGAAAGGTATCCAACACCCTACTGGTGCAGAGCCCAGGGACGATCCCATGTCCCCAGGCTTTGGCATGTACCACAGATGATCAAAACAAGCACCCCTCGTTTCCTTCCCTCCCTGGCTGAAAGTTTCCTCAAACCTTTTTTCTGTCACACCTCAGTAAGACCATATAGGTGGGGCAGGGAACATGCTCCAGCTGCCAGTGACAGCTGCCGGGGTCGCAGGGGGTGTGGGAGGACAGGCTCAGCCTGTGTGAACAACTCTGCACCATTTTTCAGAAAGGAAAGACTGAGTAAAAGCAGCAATTCCCTCCTCAGCCTCCCAGCATTGAAAAATATATACAGCACACAGGCATTAGTTCATAGAAGTTAGATTTATTGAGGAAAAATCTCAAGAACTGGAAACTGGCCACCAAAAATCCACTGAAACACTGCATTTCTTCCCCCCGCCCCCAGATGCAGTACGAAAGCCAAGCACACAAGTGCAGCACACCTCCCAGGTGCAAGGCTAATGCACAGTAATCAGCAACTTCTCTGTCATGATAAGGAAGGATAAAAAATGAAGAAATAGATTGGAAGCGATACATACTTTGCTACCAAAAGGCAATAGCACAGAGAGAAAGAATCCAAGAGGAAGTTTTGTGAAATTTCTGGATTGTTTACTGTGGGGTTAGGATATCAAAACTGCTGCAAACTTGGACTGCATGGGACAGAGCTGAGCACTACAGGGTCTCAAATCTGCTGTTTCTTAGGACATGGCATCAGATGGAAAGCATTCTCCATGTGGGAGAATACAAGTATAAAAACCACAGCTTTGCATATACATAAACATACACACTTTTTATTCAAGGAGGTGTTGTTGCCATCGCCAGCACTGTATGCATTTGTATATGTCTTCTGCTGAGGCAGTATGAATGTACTGAAAATTACTGAAAGTCTCTAGAAACATATATAAACCATATAAATCCATGCACTCAGGGAGTGTGGGCAACATTGAATACATGTTTAAGCACTGAAAACTACTTCTAAGGGTTATTTCTTCAGAATATTGTGGTTTGCAGTAGTGATTCAGTGAGATGCTAATACTGCTTAGCATCTGACTCCATTTCAGGTATAATATTTACACAGAAAAAAAAAAAAGTAAAAAAAAAGTATGAAGTTTGTGCCTTTTTTTTTTTATCCAAGCTTGAAGAAACTGCCAATCACAACCATGAATCACATAAAAGCAAAACTATGGGTACAATAATTTTCCATTGCCCAGAAGAAGAAAAACACGCATACCTCATTGCATCTTGATACGAAACATGGTGTGAATATTTCAGCTGTTTCAGTGAGACAACCTAGTTCAGCCCCCTCAGCTCTGTGGTATTCAGGCTCTCCACAGCGCTTTACTACTCTTAACCACATTCTGGCTCCCTGGCCTCATCCTTCACCAAGCTTTAGTTTATATTTGTAGAAAATATCTAGGTGCTGGCTCTGAACAGTAGTTACTAGAGCTCACCTTTCGGAACTCTAGGCAACTGCTCAGGCAGTCACTGCATCTCGGTTGCCCTGTTCAGAGGGGAGACCCTCTGAAACCTTTGTGTCGTACTGCTTGTGGCTGGGAGTAACCCCCAGCCCTCCCACATCAGGGCAAAGCTACCACCCTGATTTCCAGACAAATGCCTGCTAACAACAACGGCAAACGTTGCTGCTCAAGTCACTGAGAAATCAGGGTGCCTCAAGTGTCTTTCAGACTGTAAAAGCAACATCAGTCAAGGTTTATTCTTTCCTGAAGAGGGCTCTCGCCTCAGTTCATATAAACAGCCTGCCGGTTTTATAGTATCAGGAAGGAGAAAAGGAAAAAAAGAAAGAAAAACGCCCACAAACTAAAGCAAGATAGATGATACGATACCTGTTGTAACTCCATCTACTGTAAGACATGGTCATGTTGCTGCCGACACCATCCATCTCTGGCTTGGCTACAGCACTTCCAGCATCGCTCGCCTCCCACAGGTGCTGGCTCCTGGACTTGGAAATCAAACACCTGCCCTAAGACAGGCCCACCGCAGGGATGCAGGTAGACACCTCCGGCCTTGCACCGTGGGGCCAAAATTCACCACCAAGCGGCAGCTTCGCATCAAGCTCTGGATGCACGGAGCAAACCACTGCCTGCGCCGGGGAGAGAAGGAGGGATGGAGGGAGGAGGAGGCTCTTGGGGTCCCTGCCGAGGGGACTGGTGGCAGGATATTCTCAGCCACCCAGCAGACACAAAGGCACTCAGGTAATAAACTGGAGCAAGGGTGCTAATCTGCTTAAGAGATATTTAGCGAAGCTGTTCTCAGGAGGAGCAGCAGCTTGCACGCCTCCTGCTTCAGCACACGCGGTTTATTTATTTATTTATTCTGGTTGCCACAGATACAGGTCCATCCCTCTGACATCAGCCATCTCCCACCCCACCGCCAGTCCCTGGCTCTCATCAGCATGCTCTTCCCAGCAGACAATGATCACATCCCCAGAGTGCAGAGGCAGCACTGGGACCCAGTCACAGTCAGGCAGCTCCACAGGACCACCTCCAACTGGGGACATGGCCCCACCATATCACTCACTGCAACCCCTGCATCCAACAGGTTGGTGTGCAGACTTCTCCAGGGGCCACCCAGAATACAGCAAGAGTGCTTGGCATATCCCGTTTCAGTCACTGGTTGTGCACAGCACACAGTCCCAGTTAGCCTAGATGTCAGTGTGACATCTGTCCAGCCTCAACATGACTCTTCTAAGCCCAGGCCTCAGGCATAGGACTGAGGGCCAAGTCACACTTCATGGCTCAAACCCACATTTTCCCAGTGGGGATCAGCAATGTTCAGTGTTGGGGCCCACCTCTGCGGGTCTCTCAGAGGCATTTCTCATCTCTGCCTGCTGCAGGCAGCACGAAGCCTGCTCTCTTCTCAGGTGCCCATGCAGACCTTGCTTGCTCACTGAATATTTTCTGATCAGTTCTGATAACATGATACAAAAGGACTGCATGACAGCAGTTCAGACTGAACCACTTTACACACACACATAAAAAATAAATAAACCTTCCTTCAAATTCATTTGTGGTTTTCCTTTCAGGAAGAAGTTCAGCAGAACTTGCTCCACATTTCTGCATTTTTCAATCTACTTTCTTACAGGTCAGCCTTAAAACTGCAATAATTTCTTGCAACTCCTCTTAAACTATTTGCTTGTGGTTCTCAATGCACAATTTTGTGAAGTTTAGCTGCTGAGATGGATGGCTGTGCAATGACAGGCACATAGAGACAGCTGGATTGTGTCCCTGGGGACAGGACACTCTTCACAACCCCTACCAAAGAGTTTAGTTTAGGCAGTAGATAGCAAAAGCAAGCCTTACTGATGATGTTCAATGAACACTTCAAAGACAAGGATAACATTTGCAGGGCGAGGTGTAGGCAGGCAGAGGTTATCTCTCCAGAAGATGGTTCAGAACTGCCCGAACCTCACCATGCACAGCTGTGACTCAGGACACTGCATCCCACTTGTGGCCCCAGGACCAATGGCCCATAACGCCTGGTGCATAGCAGGCTGCTGAAAGAATCTGACTATACCTTGACAAAGGGAGATGCTACCAGAAGCAGTGCCAGGTCAGCACAGTCAGCCCCCGGGGGATGTGGGGACACCTTGCAAACCATTCCCAGACAGCCCCATCCCTTTGGACCATGCTATCATCTCTTGCTCCTTTCCCTTGCTGCAATGCTAGACAGATGCTCAGCCTTGCTCTTAAGTTGTACGATGTACTCCCAGGAGAAATTACTAAAATTCCAAACATACACAAATAAGGACTGGAGGGGACTTGAGTTGATCTATCTCAGTCCTTCATCTCACAAACAAACATATCTGATGGGTGGCCTCAACTAAAGTTGCAGAGTCTAGCAGTGAAGACCTCCTAGAAGCTCCCAGAGATCCAGAAGGTAGATGAAGCTCCTAGAGTTCCACTCTGTAGACAACCAGGCACCTTCCTGTTTTTAGCTCAAAAGTATTCACAGACATCTGAGATCCACTATGTCTTTCACCATTCATTTTCTTTAGTTCCAGTTAAATTCCCCTTTTCTTAAATACCTGCCAACAATCTTTTAATTTCCAGTCTTTATTTACTGGGTCATACCCTTGATCCTTTCACATCAGGATAGGCAGAACCAGCCTAAGAGCTTTTTTCATGTATCGGTTCTAATCCAAATCAAGCCTCCTCTGAATACAAGTGGTATTTGGCCATACTTCTTTCAAACAGGGAAAACATCATCCAGGTTTCCTCAAAATAACAATTAAGTTGACTGAGCCTTGTTCCTCATAACTGCATATATCCTGTGAGTTTATCATCCCAACCCCTGTTACCAATGCTGTTGTGAATGTTGCATATAGACAGTGTGTTCCCATGTGTTTCATTCATAAACCACATTGAGTAACCTGGATGAAGTGAACAGGCTGGAAAGCAGAGTTAGTCATAACACATCTCCTCCACCTGCTCACTGCTGTGCTCACGCTAAGCAAATTGTAAATGGGAAAAGTGAAACCTGACCATTTACTTGGCTGCCATATTACTCAGGCCAACATTTTCCACTCTAGAGCATCTGAAAATCACCTTGACCCTGCCCCCCAGGGAAGCCTCCATCAAAAACAAAGACATATCAGTAAAAGCAAGGAGCACAGATTCTCCTCTCCACATCCCTCACCCAAAGCACAGCTTGCTGGCACCTCAGGCTCCCTTCTTGCTCATCCTAGACTAGAGCATTGAGCAGAATGCCAATTGTCGTGGCTCATGCTGAGAAAGAAGAAAATTCATTTGTATACCCAAAACGTCTTGTCCCAGTTGCCTTGCTTCTTTATATCCTTTTATTACCTTGTTTCTGTCACAAATTAAAACTGTCCTGGCACACTGAGGTGAGCTGTGAAGATATCAGGCTGACCTTGCTGAGCCTCACAGCAAATACAGCCTCTTCACATGGGTAACACCAAAATCCAAACCACACATTCAGGTTCCATGTAAAAACAGAGTACTGTTTTGGCAAACCAGCACTTTGAGAACTTGCCTATGCCAGGTTCAGGAGACCCCTCCACACACATTCTCAGACAGGAGAGTGAAAACAAGTGCAATCGTCTACACCGCTTTGCTGCAGGTGAACAACAATTTGAGACTCCTCAGAAAAATACCAAGTGGCAGATTTAGCCTCCTAGGACACAAGTGTCTTCCCTGCTTCCCCCATTTGGATGGCAAGCTCCCTGAAGGCAAAAACATCCTAACTCTTCCTCTCAGGAGTTCCTCAGCTCCAGTATCATGAATTCAAAACAAATGTTAATGACTCAGCAAGCGCTGAGGGAGCTGGCAGAAGTCATTGCTGTGCCACTCTCCATCATCTTTGAACAGTCCTGGAGAACAGGCAAGATGCTCAAGGACTGGAGGAAAGTAAATGTCATTTCAATCTTCAAAAAGGGCAAGAAGGAAGAGCTAGAAAACTACAGGCTGTTTAGCTTCATCTCCATCACTGCAAAGATGACAGAAAAATTCATTCTGGGCTTCATCTCAGAGCATGAGGAGAAAACAAGAAGTTATTCGAAGTAGAGCTTCACTGAGGGGAAATCACATCTGACTAACATGATAACCTTCTACAATTGTATGACTGGATGGATAGATGAGAGAAGGGCAGTAGATGTCTACCTTGACTCCAGCAAGGCTTTTGACACTGTCTNGAAAGTAAATGTCATTTCAATCTTCAAAAAGGGCAAGAAGGAAGAGCTAGAAAACTACAGGCTGTTTAGCTTCATCTCCATCACTGCAAAGATGACAGAAAAATTCATTCTGGGCTTCATCTCAGAGCATGAGGAGAAAACAAGAAGTTATTCGAAGTAGAGCTTCACTGAGGGGAAATCACATCTGACTAACATGATAACCTTCTACAATTGTATGACTGGATGGATAGATGAGAGAAGGGCAGTAGATGTCTACCTTGACTCCAGCAAGGCTTTTGACACTGTCTCCCACAGCATCCTCATAGGTAAAATTAGGAAGTATAGATCAGACGAATGGACAGCAAGGTGGACTGAAAACCAGCTGAAAGATAGCGCTCAGAGGGTCATGATTAGTGGCACGGAGTCTAGGTGGAGGATTCATAACTAGGAGTGCTCCCCAAGGATCTGTACTGGGTCCAGTCCTGCTCAACGTATTCGATGATCTAGATGAAGGGATGAAACGCACCCTCAGCAAGTTTGCTGATGATACCAAATTGGGAGGGATGGCTGACACATCAAAACGCTGTGCTGCCGTACAGCGAGACCTGGACAGGCTGGAGAGTTGGCCAGAGAGGCACCTGATGAAATTCAGCAAGGGCAAGTGTAGGATCCTGCAGCTGGAGAAGAATAATGCAGCCCTTGCACCAGTATAGGTTGTGGGCTGACCTGCTGGAAAGCAGTTCTGATGAAAAGGACCCAGGAGTCCTGGTGGACAACAGGATGACCATGAGCCAGCAATGTGCCCTTGTGGCCAAGAAGGCCAATGGCATCCTGGGGTACATCAAGAAGAGTGTGGCAAGCAGGTCAAGGGAGGTTATCCTACCCTTGTATTCTACCCTGGTGAGGCCTCATCTGGAGTACTGGGTCCAGTTCTAAGGTCCCCAGTTCTAGAAGGACAGAGAGCTGCTGGAGACTGCACAGCAGAAGACTACAACAATGATTAGGGGTCCGGAGTATCTCTCTTACAAGGGAAGGCTGAGGGACTTGGGTCTTTCTAGTCTGGAGAAGAGAAGACTGAGGAGTTAAAGGGTGCGTGTCAAGAAGATGGGGCCAGTCTTTTTTCTGTGGTGCCCAGTGACAGGACAAGAGACAATGGGCACAAAATTGTACGTACCTTACGTACATGTTTCATCTACACATGAGGAGGAGCTTCACTTTGAGGGTGGCAGACCCTCCATCTCTGGAGACAATCAAAACCTGCCTGGATGTGTTCCTATGCAACCTGTTCTAGGTGATCATGCTGCAACAAGGGGTTTCGACTAGGTGATCTCCACAGGTCCCTTCCAAACTATAGCATTCTGTGACTTTGAGAGTGAAGCCTTTGCCTGTGATTAACTGTATCTACAGCCCCTGCTGGGCTGTGGCTTTCTTCTACAAGTTTTCTAGCTCCACTTGAGCCATCTGACTCTACATTGCTAATAATATTACTTCGAACTTGAGATTTTCAAAAAACTTTTGATAGGGAAGCTGGGGGACTCATAGGCTTATGCAGGATGAAGAGATGCAGATCAGACCCATGCTAGAATTCAGTTAGAAAAATAAAAGTTTTTCTTGCCATTTGCTCTGTTCCCAGTGCTGCAAGGCATGTGTCACCATATGTTTGTGAATGGGCACATCTACACACATCCAAAATGAGTCACATCTGCTCCCTGTTCCAAGAGATTTCCCCTGCACACTGCAGATTCGGGTGCATCTCAAAGTCAGTGTTTAATCTGGGGATGAGCAGCGGTGCTGGCCACCTGGATTACAGCATATTAATGCTGGAAAAGCAATAAAATTTCAGTTATTCATTACAAGCACTGGAGAGCTGCACACAGACTAGCCATCCCAGTGCCAGCTGGGTAAAGGCTGAAAACCAGCACCAAGTAAGCACAAAACCTCCCTCTTTTTCAGGTGTTTAGTATATGGCAAATGATCCTACCACCCAAATAAACATGATGTGGAATATTGCTTTGAGCTGTTGAAATGCCACAGAAATTAAACTGGCAGCAGCACTGAAGTAAACAGACTGTTACTGCATTTTCATTGTGGGACATACCATGCTGCAAACAAGTGACAGAGTAGGTGCTGAGTCACTGAATGGTGCTTGACAGGTTTAAGAGCAGAAAGTCAAAAAACCCACATAGAACAACTCCAGAACAGGTATTCTGGAAATATTGTGAGGCTTAAGTGTACATTTCAAGTGTTCTGAGAAAGAAATTTTCCAGCAAAACATCATTTTCACAACCATCTGTCCCATCATCTGTTGCCTGCAGCCAGAGAGGCCACCCCTTTGTTACAACCCAGTCCAAGCCCAGAAGTGAGTTCTAGAGAGACAGACAGATCTCTGCATCTGTCCAGCCAGAAAGGCACCAGCCAGAGCCAACTACAGCATTTGCTGAGATGATCCAGAAACCCAGCATCTGCACAGGCAGGCTCAGTGAGTGGATTGCCAGCATCTCCCTGTGTAACAGGACTCTAAACTGTATCTGCCAGCTCTGCTCAGGTTGTTTTATAGCCACAGCCACAAAGAGTTCCTCAATGAGATTATGAGTCCTTCAGCATTACTAATTAGTGCTTGCGCAAGTGAGGATTTCTGCAAGCCTTAAGGGTTTCTGCCTGCAGATGACGCTCCTTGGTCTGCAGACACTGCCCTGTGATGGGGACCTGTGCCAGCAGAGCACTAACAGCCACTTCCCCATGGTTTTGACAAACAAATTCTTCCTCTCTTTTTTCTCCTGAAGGCCTGCCTGTGTTCAACCCCATGGCCAGCCAATCTCCAAGTGATGAGATGAGGAAAGGAGAGAGCAAACACAGGACTCCAAGCCACAGGCAGAGACATGGTCTCTTAAGCACCGTTGTGAAGAGGCACTTCTTCAGAAAGTCACCACAGCATGCTGTGACACCCACTGCCTCCAGCATGCTGCCTGGGGAGAGTGCCTGGATGAGGTTTATGGAGATACCAGCAGGAGACTACTTCAACCCAGTATACACATCAGCTCCAGAGGGACTGAGGCTGACTTGAACAAAACATGCTATTCTTTAATAACAGATTTTAGGACGACGACAACAACAGGGAAATCTCAAAAAACTCCACACCAGATATAAATCCTTTTGACACCTGGATGAACACCTTTGCATCCCTCTGTAGAATAAGTCTGGGCTGCACTAAAATTGGGTTTATTCTTAAGCCCAAATACAGTGATCCACAGGGTTAAAGAGTGAGGTCCATAAAGCAAGTCAGCAGAGCCTCAGAACTGTTCACACCTTCTCCTGACGGATTCAGGAACTAAAAGCCTCAGGCATTTGTCAGCATCACTTGCTCTTTTCTGCAGCTAAAGGTGTTTGGCCAGGAATAATATGAGATGCTACATGAGTCCATGGGTGCAGGAACAGTGCTGCAGAGCCTGCCTCCTCACCAGGGCTTTGCTGCCTTCAAAGAAACATGAGGTGCCTGTGAAAAAACACCATAACATTTCACAAAAAAACCCCTCTAACACCAAAACCACAAGGCAAAACAGGCTGCAAGGTACGTTATGTCCTACCACAGCAGGAGAAAACAGCGCAAAAGCATGTGTGCTGCTGGAGAGCAGCTAGCCATAATGAGGAGAAACACATACCAATTAGACAAGCAGTTGAGACTCCAGGCCACCTAACATCTGTGCTGGGGACTAATAAGCCAGTGCCTTGAATAATATAATGTTTTATATTGGGGAAGGAGGAATTCTGTTGTTTGTTTTTCCACATGCCCTCATATTACCCTGCCAAAGTAAAGCTCATGAAAGTTGGGCTTAGTAATTTTGCCTGAGAAGAGGATATTTACAACCTTAAGAGCATCTGGCATGTTTCTGTATTTCATCTTCCTCTCAAAGGATAATGTGGCTTCTGAAAATTCCCTTCAAGAGTCATTATAATTTCACTCTGCTCTTGATTTAATAAAGGGTTTCATCCATCAGTCTCCAAGCACTTTGCAAAGGAGTCCGCATCACTATTTACATCTTACAGAAAGAAAGCTGATGCAGTACAGCTTTCCCAACAGCAGCCAAGAAACTACAACCGACACTTGTGCTGCCTGTAGTCTCCCAAGTCCTGCTCCAGCATCTCACGCATCACAACATCCTCAAGTCCTGCACATGCACAGTGTGACACAGTCCCCTCTGATAATCTCCTGCCTGGAAGTGTTTAGAAACCTGTTGCCCTTCCTGGTGACTGCATAATTCAGGCTTGTTTCAGAGTCCTCTTTAAAACACAAGGAACTGGCACTGTACTCACACTTCTTTCTTCCTTTTGGGTGACTAGAAAAATACTGTACTTACTATATATTCCACATGTATGCTATATACTCTATAAAAAATCCTATAATTACTAAACCAGAGAAAGTCCACATTAGCATGGGTGTTAGTCTCTACCTTTTAAGCACATTTTGCCTGCCTCACAGAGCATATTACTGAAAAGACTCCATGCTGGATCCATCCTTCTGTGCAGTCTTAATTGTTAATGAAATCTCCTAGTAGCTCCTTAG
Organism: Thinocorus orbignyianus; assembly: GCA_013400375.1. NCBI lineage: Eukaryota > Metazoa > Chordata > Aves > Ciconiiformes > Thinocoridae > Thinocorus > Thinocorus orbignyianus. The sequence goes on along the minus strand of VXBW01008039.1, from coordinate 1,266,510 downwards.
CTCCTTTCATCCCCTACTCATCTCCATGATGTTTGCAAGTTTTCCACATGTACAGAAATTCTTGTGTTTGAGACTTGAGACTGTTTTGATAGATGGTTATAGCAGCTTTCACAAAGCATTGCTCATATGAGTAAAGAAATAAAACATGATCATTGTTTTGACTATCAAGAACTTTCCTTGGGTTAAAGAAGGTACAAAGATGCTCTGGACGCTGATTGAACCACATCCCCCTCCTTCAGGGCCCTAGTGGTTCGCCAATGGGTTACCTTGGGTCACAGCAGCTCACATCAGCCCTGAAGCCCTCCAGGAGCCAACTCACAGCTCTGCTCTTTCAGACAAAAGTACAGAAAATCTGACACAGTGCATCCATCCAGCCTGGTGCTTGCTGCATACAGGCTTTGCATTTCAAAGTTTTGTTTCTATTTGTTGAGGCCCTCACAGTGCTAGGCTGTACCGGGGCACGCGATTCGAGAAGGAAGTGCTCTGTTCGTGTAGATCTTATTGTTCACATAGACCAGCTAAGGAAGGGATAGAGAAAAAAAAAGTAGCTCGATTCCAGTCCCCATCTGCTGGGGGATTTTTATATTGCATTAATCCCTCTGGACTGGCATCTTTGTTTCTGTGAAAGAAATTCCTAGCTTTTCCAACAGAAATTCAGGTTTAACAGAAACAAGGTAGTTTTTAAAAATAGATATATTTTTAAGAAACCTAGATAAAACAGTTACTGGGTCTACAGTAATCCATATCATCTGCAAGGAATAGAAGTAAAAAACCTAAGTGTCAGAAAAGATTAATGACTTTATTACAGCTAGATTGAAGCGCTCAGCCCTGATGTACTATCACACAGCAGACGAACACATTTATAACACTGTATAGGCAAAGAGATGCTGTTTTCAGCTGACCCATGTCAAGCGCAGCGTCCACGCTATCCTCTGCTCTGTTCCTCAAACTCTCAAGCTCCCACACGTGCTGAGCACTCTCCCAGCAAACTCACAGCCAGCGCACCCTTTTCCAGAAAAACTAAAGACAATGTCCTCACCACTATGAAGATGTCCCATGGCGACAGTGGGCTTTAGACAGAAGGATGGTTTCTAGCAGGGAGGATGCCAGCTCTTGGCACCACCTCCCTCCACCCTGAGAGACACCAACAGTTCAGAGCATCCTTCAGACCTCAGGCTCCTACAGGAATGATGCATTGGCCCCAGTACAAAACTAGGTCTTATAGACAAAAAGCTTTTTAAATTCCAACCCTCCACTCTGCACTATGTGTCCTTCCCCTTGCTATTCCTCCACAGTTCCTGCCAGCTTCAGCATTCAGAAGCAAACTGTTAATGCTTCCTTCGGCTGCATTCTCAGACACAACTACTGATGCTCTTGCAGATTCCTGGAATTACTACAGACAGCAGAGAAATTAGTCAGGCAGCCCCAGCCTCGAAGTGCAGTAGTGAGGACTGTCACTGACTGGTTTCCAACACAGGACACTTGAAGCAATTATAATCTTGCTAAAGAAGCAGCTCGGCACCAGGAGCACTAAAGTAGGGCCCAGGTTAAGTCTGAATCTGTAAAAAAAAACCCTGAAAATAGAAGATATCTATTAGCCAACTGACCCTTTAAAAATTTCCTTTTTAAAGCTTAAAAAAAATAAGTTAATGTTATTTAAATATCATAGGAACTAGAGATTACTTTAGAAAGGTAACCAAATGAGAACCTGAAATACATAAAAATATAAGTTTGAGATTTTACAGTAAAATCTCAGAGACACAAATGTTCATGTACTTCAAGCTGCCCCCTCTGCTGGCGAAGTGGGAGCTTTGTCACCTCACTGCAGTAACACAAGCCAAAAACGAGGTGGCCAGCACACCCAAAACAAGAGTCTTTGGAAGAGCTGAGAAAAAGCACCAAAGCCCCACACAGCTGTCAGCCCTACCACATCTCATGCAGTTTTACACAAAACAATGACGGACTTCTTGTTGGAAAACATACACCCCAACTACACTGTTTGGCTTTTTAATGACGTTCTAACACTAATAATACCATTTCCAGATACGGAGAACAGCCACTTGGTCTTGCTCTGGCTGAGAAGATCTTTGAATTGCAAAATCCATAAAGCAAGAGCAGAGATTTGCTCTTGTGCAGATTGTGTTGATTTCAGAGGACTCATATCTGGGTATTAAGTAGCAGAAACTTTTGACAGATAATCAGTTGGAGACTAAACTGAAAGCCTCATAACACATTGATTTCCCATTCATTAAAGACCAAAGTACCTTGTCCTTCCACATGCAAGGTACAATGCCTGTCTCATCCTTCAGCTAAAAAAATCTGAACTTGAGCTGCAAATCACCACCATTCATCTCCTTCTCATCCCGCTCAATGAGCTGCTTCTTGCCAATAAACAATCAACTTCTCTACAGTGGGTAGTAGCATTCTAACAGAATCAAAAATATAATGAAGGTACATAATTAATCACCCTAAAAAGCACCAGTTGCATAAGCCACATTACGAATCTACAAAAAAACCCCTCCACAACAAACTAACACATTCAGAATTCATGAGATATTCTCTCTCCCATTTTCCAGACACACAACTAGACAAACAGATATTTTAGAAGTGGGATAAGGGAGTGAACAAGAAGTTACAACAAGCATGTATTACTTTCTAAAGCTTTGAGGAGGTAGCCCTCAGAATGATGACAGTTAAGCCTTTCAAGTGAGAAGGATGACTGCAAGAAGATGTAAAGGTCATATTGCCAGAGTGGTATTTCATACTTGCATTAAGACACTTGATTATTTTGTAAATAATAAAGGTCAGCTCAAGACAGAGAATGGCTCTGTCTCACAAAGAAAGAGATAGGACAGAATGCCTTTTACAGAAAGACAAGCAGCCAGTTCAGGAATAACATGTTATTCTGAGAGGCAATGAAAGACGGGTATATTTTACAATTTTCAGGAGAAATACTAAAAGCACATACGAACTTTTACCACTTAAAAGTCACAACAGGTGTTGCCTAAAAGTTGCAGTAGAAGGAGAAAAGCACTAGAATTTTTGTTTCACTTTCAAAGATCGGCATTGCCTTCAAGAGATTTCCCCACTCCTTAGGGAAATGTCAGGACTGGTGCCTAGATGAGAATGACCACATTTTTCACATACCAACAGTAATCCTCCCTTAGATGTATTGTTTAGCTGAACATTAAGTGTTTATATATAATTTTTTGACTGTAAATTGTGCATGCTACTAATGATATACAAATATTAGTTGTTTTGTCTCCTGTGTTTGTACTATATCGTAATTAACATGCATGTAATGTTTTAGATTGCAAGCATCCTTCCTGCTTTTCACACAAATTTCTTCAGAACCACTATTTATAAATCATTGTTTTTTTCCCCCTAGCTACTGACCATCCAGATTTTACAAAGTTCACAAAACAAAATACTCTGAAATAGCACTGACACATGGCTCCGTTTAATTATAGATCAACGGCTTTGTTGTGATTCTTGCTGTTCATTCCTATCCTGCTTGTAAAAACAAGAATTTTAACTCTGTACAAGTGTGTCGGTGAAAGCAGCACTGAAACACCCTATAAATACCCTTGTAGGCCTACCAGCAGTGACATCTTGTGGTCGTCAACAAAACAGTTCCCTATGCATTCATATTTACAGAAGTTTATTGCAGACCCACTGCAGGCCCAGGGGAATCTGGCAACAGCACCCCTCTACCCACCACGGCCACAGGGAGGCCCTTCTGGATGCTCCACAGGATCCAGCTTGAAAGAGCAGCTGAACAGACTAGTATTTCCCTCCCCAGCAGCAAGACGACACAGTCATTTCTGCGTACTACTTGCCGGATGGCTCAGGAACATTACTAATTACATTACATGCATTAATGCATTTTAGCTTTCGTTGTGGGACATCAGCTATCCTCTATATTTAATCCACAACAGTCTCTCAAGCCCTCCAAAATAACCGCAGTCTTAAAAGTCTGGTATGACGTCTACAGAAAGCAAGCAGAGAACACACATTCACAATGTTGTTTCTGGGCATTACACTCTCCCTGTAGATTAATCCACTGCCTTTTCCACATCTGCTTCTTCTCATTTAAAGCTCTTTATCTTCCCAGTTAAAGGCCACTAAGATAGTTATACCCATCCTCATTTCTGCACCTGATCTGTTCCACACACTCAGGCTAGAATGTAGGAAAGTACCAAGAATAGTTTACTCCTCCTTCCTTTTATCATCATTCCTTGGTGATTTTTCCCATTGCCTACTGTTCCTCACATATCCTGAATCAAAGCCTAAAATAAATAAATAAATATCAAGGAAGCAGCCCAGGCAGCCACAATTTGAAGAACAAAACCACATTCCTTTCAACCAAGGGTCCTCATGGTCACAGCTCTATGAGAATACCCGAGTACCAAGACTGTCCACGAGTTTCCTGGTCTTACCACACAGCCACACAACACAGGGATTAAAACCTTGAGCAGCTACTCACTCCCACTTAAAACTGGAGATTTGAAGCAGGTTCTAACTTCATTTTCCAACAGAACCAGATAAGATGGTAGAAATTCCATATTTATAAAGTGGTGAGGACTGCACTTACCATTCTGAAGCAAGAGCCCATCTTAATAATTTTAAGCCTTCAGGTTTTGGCAAAGGCTGCAGGTCTGCAGCAAAGGTCCTGCAGCAGGTCAGCTGAGTAATACGGGAAACACCACTGTGCCCCCACATTTCCAGCTCGAGTGTTAGTCTAAGTTCAGACTGAGTGTTCCCTTACTGTGGTTTTGGTACATGAGGGTAATCAAGTTCCAAAAATCTATGCCTAAAGCAACTGAACAAATGCATTCCCTGTTTAGCAGATTCCTGAGCTTTTCCAGGCAACAAGCTCTAAACACTAACTGCAGCTAACTTTTGGCAGTGCTCAGCCTGTGGTGACTGACTTCAGGAATCTTCTGTTTGGAATAAGGTCATTAAAGCTTTGTAGCAAAATTACGTAGCAAGGGCAGTCAACAAGAGTTACAGCTACGCCATGGGTGAGGTGTTGTCACATAAATTGATGTCAGGAAAGCATTAGCTAATATTTTTGTTTGAATCCAGACTCAAACCTTATCAATGATGACTAACCACAAGGCCATGCATGAAGTCAGATTTTTCCTTGGCATGAGTAGGAGTTAAGTCCTAAAGCACTGAACCCCTTTATAGCAGCTCATCTCATTACATGCTCCTACACGGGGCTAGCCAGGCTTGCTTAGGGCATTCATCTGCCTGACAGCCCAAACACCGAGCACTTCTACGTGGCCAACAAGATTAGTAGGTGCAGTGAGGAGATGGCAGAGGAGCCTTCCCTCTCCTGCAGTAAGAGAGAGGGCACTGTCAGGGTGCACTGCAAGATACTGCAAACTTATATATTAGAAAAATGAAAGGAAAACAACTTTGATAGGAAGATCATTCACCTCAAACACCTACACAGATCTGCAGTTTTACCATCCCTCAGGTACAAAGACTAGAAAAGCAAACCTTACATTGTTTCAGACTCACAACCACCTTGATCATAATTACTAACCAAAAAAGCCCCACTATAATGCTTTTCTAAATATGTACTTCAAGTCTCAAGAGTAGAATCCAAACAGTTGCCCGAAGTGTTACATACAAACCAGCTTCAAAAAGAGACCATAACACTACGTGAAGATTTCCCTGCACATTCCAGCAGAAGCCTTAAAAAAATACATGCACAGGAATAAACTGCCTTAACTAATAACCTTAGAGCAAAATTTCATAGCAGGAGCTGGTGGTCTCATTTCTGTTTAACTCATTTAAAAAGTTTACCATGTTTACAAGGCAGCTTCGGAGCAGGTTGCTTAGCACCAACCACCTCAAAGCTACTCTGCTTTCCATATGAGAAGCAGCAAGGGTGTGGTGCTCTTCACCTTCCCTGTGAATTACAGGCTACATAGCTACATTTAAAAAATCTACCTATATAACAGTCTATTATTTCAAAACAAATTCATCTTGACTGAAAGGTAAAAAAAAAGGGGGGGGGAACCTGATAAAACCTCACAGATTGAGTCTTAACAGATGACAGCATGTGTGTTGTCTTAACTCATTCTAATGCAATGCTGCTAGTGACTTAATTCCAGAGAGCTTTACATATTTAAGAAAACATGTGGTGTTTGCTACAGGCTGTGATTTCTTACGTTTGACTTGAAAAATGTAATCCATCTCCCAAATGTACTTCCACCTAAACTTCTATTTTGACATTTCCACACGTTATTCATTAGTAGCCTTTGATGAACCAATAACTGTAACCAATAACCTGTAACTCCCTCAAAGAGTATTACCCAACCTAAACTTAATAACGTAAAAACCTTAAATTCCTCTGCCATGCATGGCACTAGTGTCACTTCTAGGTTTGATGCTCTCCCGCAGTAAAGGTTAACTGGCACTTACGCACTCTTGTCTTAGCAGATTTATGGCAGAGCACCGGACAGTGAGCATAGCCTGATAACACAAAAGGATCATTGTCTGACTACATACTTCTTTAAGTCAAAACAAACATCAGGTTTTAGCATCTACCACAATTTAAATTGAAATTCTTTACTTGCAAGCTTTCCAGACATGCATATCTACCTCCTAACCAGATTTCATCATTACCTTCTTCCCCCACCCACAAAAAATTCAGGTTCTGGAAGAGACTCAGAAAAAGGCAATATGCTTACCCCCAATAATGGTTAGATCATCTTTAATTCTAGCACCTGAAGTTATACAAGGGTTTGCTTAATAATCAAGTTTCAAAGAACTGCTGGACACATTCAGTAAGGTGACAACTGTGCAATAACACTCAGTATCAGGGAACATACTCTTGAATTGTTTAAACACAATCCACAGAACTCAAAATTAAACAACCATCCACAGTTTAACTAAACAATCAGTTAAAAGTCTTACAGTTTAATAATTCACATAATAGTCTTTAGTAAGGGATACTGAAATTCATTAAAACACAACACTAGATTTTACTCTATGGGTGTGTTGGGCAGGCACATAATTGGCCGTTCTTGGGTATAACCGGAAGAGTAAGGAGAAGTTTACCACAGTTTGGCAAATCCCACATTTTGTCAGTTAAAAGTGAACTGTGAGAATTAAATACTCATCTTTACATATACACAAGTTATGCTGTGAAAGCATATTTGCTTACAAACATATAAAAATACTTGTTAACTAGTTTGATAAGAAAATAATGTATAAAAGTATATAGCAAAAACATTTAATCATCTCTGACAATGGAAAGATCAAATTCATTTTTATATCACATGAAACAAAAACAGCTACAGTTTTAGGTTTCCTTAATCCCTTACCCAGAAATACAAAGGAAGACACAATTTGTTTCCAAACAAATGATGTGAAATTTCTTAATAAGCTGAAATGCCTCAAATCCAGAATGAGCTCAGGTATTTGGCCGTATCCTAATAGTAGAAGTAATTATCCTGTAGCTGTTCTGGATTCAGAAAATAAATACAGTAGACTGTTTTGGCCACTGAAATAAAACTGCAGCATAAATGAGAGATGAAAATCTTTGCTGACAATGAAATTCAGTGTAGGTTTCTTAAGGCTAGCTGAATACTCACTTCTAATTTAACTGAGGGCAAAAAAAAGCCAATCCACCTCTTTTTAGAAATTATCCTCTATACTTCAATATAGGTCTTTATAATAGCTAATGAAACGGCAGAAGTAAAAATAAATTAATTCACAAAAGACAACTTATGCATGACTTCAACACCTTGTCCTACACGGTTTTGTTTCATCTCCTTTGCGAATAAAACTCCACAAGGTGCAAGCTCTTAAGGGAGAGAAGGAAGGAACTGTGGTATTAAAGAAGCAGCCTTAGTGTTTTGTTTTGAAGTCTGCCCCAGGATGACCGAGTCTTCTTCAGAAACTATTTTGCCAGCTTCTTGGACTAAGGCTATTCTGGTGACCACTTTTAGGACATGCACATATAAGGCTAGACCAATACCAGAAGTGATGTAAAATGATGGAAAGAAAAAAAAAAATAATCTGGCAGTTGACAGCTTGGTTCTTAGGATTCTCAAAAGATAACACAATGGCAGCCTTTCTTGTCTTTTTCTTTCCGTGTTGGCTCTGGTGAAGGAGGGCACTCTTGTTCTTGAAATTTCCTAGAAATAGATATTTCAAATTAAATTCATAGAATCTTTTTTAGTTAAAGAAAAATAAATACTGTATTTAACGGTATTGGTTTTACACTTTTATATAGGATGGACTCACTTTTGACACTCAAACTACTGATTAAATGAGCAATAGTTTTTTAGGGGTTGCTTTCTTTAAGAAAGATTACTGTTTACAAGAGGCCAATTTCAGATTTACTGTAGCAGGCTTACTGGGTGATCGAAAAAAATCTGAGAGATTAAGGTGAAGAAATTCTCCTTCAAATACATACTACATTCATGTAAACATTAACATGCAGCGGTACTTTATAATGGAGAATGTTGGTTGAAGTTTACAGGTAACAGCAGGTAGAATTTTCTCAGCAATCTCCTACTACATTTGCTGGAATTAGCCATTAATGTAGGGGCATTAAGTTATCATACCTTATAACTCTGACGAGTTCATGAAAAGCTTGGTCTACATTCAATCTGATTTTTGCAGAAGCTTCCATGTATGTTACTTTAAGTTGCCGTGCTAGCTGCTGACCTTCCTCTTGTGTCACCTGTAACAGACATCAATCGTCAGGCTGAAGACTTCTGCAGGCACATTCACATCAGCAGACACTACAAATACATGCTAAGGGTCTATTTCCCTCAAGCAATGACCCTTTATTTGGCCACAGAATAGTTCCCAGGCCGTCCACATAATATACCTTCGCAAATGCAAGTGAAGACTACTTTTAAAGAACTTCTGCAATAGACAAAGCTGACTTTCTAAGGAATATCCCTCATTGCAGCTGCCTCGTCTTCACATCATCTCTGCATAACAAGACCAAGTTTTCCTTCACAAGCAGACAGGAGTCCCACCACTCCCCCTCAAAGCAAGTGTTTCAGTCAATGTCTGCTGGACTACTAACAAAACTGTGAAAACCATTGCTATAATCACCTTCTTCCTGCCCCAGCTAAATCTAAAGAAAATATACATTCAGATTGTTACTTTTAAAACAAGAATTGATGTCTAGTTTCTGAACTGTTGTAAATCAGATTTTAAAAAATTATCTATTTATTACACAGCAAAAATGTATTAAGACATCTAGTTTTAAATGTAGCTTCAACTGTAAAAGACCTAAAAATCCGTGAAGACTTCAGGCTATCTACAGATATTAAAGAAACTCTGTCTACTTCTTGATTCCCTGAGACAACAGGGGTAGAGAGATGCAGAGGACATGAGTCATAAGGAGTTGGTATGAAATTTACAGTGATGAAGCAGAAGGCAGGAAGCTAGTGGATCATCATGGGAAGGAGGAATAAGTTGGTCACAGGGCAAAACCAAAGGAGACAGCTGCATATTTTTGGATGAAGCAGAAAGCAGCAAGGTCAGTCAACAGAAGGCCACCCTGAGCAATGCAAGACACACAAGGCTTCAACGGGAAGGTCACCCACAGGGCCAGGGAGGAAAGTGCAGCTTTTAGTGATAAAAGGAAGTAACACAGATCTTGCCAAGACAATGGCTAGTAGAAGAAGTGTCAAAGATTACACTGCTTTCACATAAAAACATTAAACCAGCACACAGAGGACTGATATGATGAGAACAGGAAAAAAAGAAGGGTTTCTTTATAATTTAGCTTTGATATACACTTAGATGAAGAAGATACATAGAAATAGATAGGAATAGAAGAGCACCATTGCGAGCATTTGCAAGATCCAGAAGTGCTTCTAGCTTGCAAAATACCTCCCTAACAGCTACACACACAGATTGAGAGTCTTCAAGCACAGTATCTCAACATGTTTGACTTCCCTGCCCTTTGCATCCTCACCAGCACAGTATTCATAATATATTTATTGCTGAGCTGAAGGCTGATCCCACTAAACCCTCACAAAACTCTACAGGGAGCCCCCAGCACCTTGTGCCATTAGCTACAGTAACTCAGGATGCATCTGCAGATCCCAAACACTCACAGAAACTGCATTTATTTCTGTATTATCACCATCTGCTGAAGCCAAAACAATCTAAAAAATAACCCAGCCCCAAACTAAACTACTGGAACTGCATTTTTAACTGCAGGGCACACAGGGAGATGACTGGGATCCTTTAGTCCACAACTGGTGTCTAAAAACTGAATGTCATTAACAATTTTTGCTCCAGTAGCTGGAAAAAAAACCCTACATATTTTCACCTTCCAGTCCCAAATGCTGAAATATCCTTATTCCAAAGATTATGAAGACTACATTTTGAGAAGTATTCATAGCTGTCTTCTAGTATTTTGATGATATTGCAGAACACCCCAAAGCCTGCATCAGGATCTCCAGACACTTTTATGCGTCCCTGCCTCAATCCATCAGAAAAAAAACAAGGTAAAGTATAGGTATGGCAGTTTTTGTAAAACTAACTCCCTTTATTTTTCTTCATACCAGTACAGTCAACTGTACCCCAGAGAGTGAGAAACTGAAGTCTAATAAAAGTAAGTAACTGGGAAGGAATGTATAGTCCTGAAGAGAAACTGAATCCAGTCTTTGAATGTATGTGGTTACTGCTTTCTTTGTTATTTTATCTAAAGCACATTAGAAGTACAACTCTAACGCTGTAACATAGCTAAGCTACACTTTCATACTATTCTGCACTTAAGAAATTAGAGATGCAATCTTAACGCCCTTATTGTATTACCTAGAAGATCTGTAATTGCTTAATTCTAAGTCAATCTTACAAGTATGCTGTCAAAGTGGCTTGTGGTCAATTTTAGTGACCTCAACAAAGTCAATTTAAAAACAAAATACTTGATTTTGGGTACATTATGGAAGCATTTCCAGTGCCCAAGCTCTAAACTGGAGGCCAGAGTATAATAGTTCCATTTTCATAGCTGAGGGAAATGTGAATTTACATCTTCGGTTTTCCCTTTCTTCCTCCTGAAATATGACAAACTTGTGTCATGACAGACTTCTCAGTGGGAAGAGCTGAAAGGTCACCAGCAAAACAAAAACTTCATCCCCCCTGCCTTCCCCCCCTCCTCTCCCCCAAAAGAACGCTGTATTTTATTTTGATGGAAGTAAAGAGAACCACTGATTTTCTGGCAGTAACTGTGTGTGTATACACACTGACAGTGAAAATACCTTGGTTTTGGTAAGCTTAAGGCCAAATATGAATTAATTTTAGTGCTTATTCTTTGTTCTAAAACAAATATCCTAAGATATTGTACCGTTTGGTTTTGGATATCACTCATTCACACTTCAGTATTTGGTAAAAGTTTCCCAAATTAAACACCATTCTAGAAGATGCAAGTGAGCAAGTCAAATATGGAAAAGCTTACTCTCCAACCCCCTATGTAATGGTCATCTTACTGTTAGCTTCCATCTGAGTATCTGCACAAGAATCCTGTGAGCTACTCTCACACAGCCCTTCCCCTTCACTATTATATTTAAGAACTGTCAGGAATATATTAATTTATGAAGTTTCTATTCTTCTCTCCACCTAAAGAAACCCTACAGGGCTGCCTAACCTAACACTGAAGCTCTATTTTGCCTCAGCACTTACAAAGACTGAGAATCGTGTTATACCCGTATAAGCAGGTAACAGTTATGCAGGTAATAATTAAGTGCCTCCTCAAGTTTGAAAGGAATTCATTTTTACTTCCTTAAGGTCATCCTATAGTACTTCTTGGGCAGAAGCATTTGCCATTCCTGCAGAGCTCTATTACTCCTGAAGACTGCATCCATCATCCCAATTTTCTGCCTCACTACCCCACCCACAAGTGCTGCTCATTCACACTTAGTGGGCTACCGTAACACTTCTCTGTAGGGGTAGTTCATTGTCCACCTTACTCTATTATGTCCATCTTCTCATATAAAAGGTCACTTTTGTACACACAAGATGACATTCAAATAGATTGACTTGCTGTATTCAAATAACTAACAAAAAGGCATCTGATGTAGTCTCTATAAAGCTCAAGATCAGACAAGCCAGGGGAAGACCTGAAGCTACAATCCATCTGTGGAAACAGGCACCACTGTATACAGCCATAAAATGTACTACCTCAAGAAGTTATTGTCACACTTTTGTACAGAGTTTATAACAGCTAAGGCAGCCAAAAGAAAACATTGATGGAATTCGGGTTCCTGTTGCAATTTGGATTTTCCTTGAAACTGTGCCATTTGAGGAATGATCAGACTTGACCCAGTTAAAGCCAGCAACTGCCTATAAGAAGCCATACGTATCCTGCACTGACTCTTCCATCAGTTAAAACATCTGGTGTTCTACTGAATTGTCCAACTGTAGAAACATCTAGTGTTTAATTGTACAAAATTAATCTATTTAAGACTGCTACACAGCATTCACTTTAAGGAAAGAACAATGAAATAAAGTGCTTGAGTTTTGGTTTCAGTTACTAACCTAGAACTGATCTTGGATCTGGAAACATTGGTAACTTTATTTGTTGCCACAGAATCATAGAATGGTTAGAGTTGGAAGGGACCTTAAAGATCATCAAATTCCAACCCCCCTGCCATGGGCAGGGACACATCCCACCAGAGCAGATTGCTCAAAGCCCCATCCAGCCTGGCCTTAAACACTCCCAGGGATGGGGCATCCACAACTTCTCTGGGCAACCTGTTCCAGTGTCTCACCACCCTCACAGGAAAGAATTTCTTCCTGATATCTAACCTAAATCTCCCCTCTTCCAATTTAAAACCGTTACCCCTTGTCCTGTCATTGTTGTCATATAAGGATGCTCTAAAGATTAATGCTCGTTCCCTTGAATAACTAATTTTTCTGTCAACTCAATTGAGGACTTTGCCTCCTATACCACAAATGAGGGGAAAATCCTAAGCAGCCTGCTTAACTCCAGTTAACTGCACAAATTGCTATGTCAAGCTTCCTCTTTCACCTCTTCCAAAAAACATCTGCGAGTTGATCTACAATATCTCACATCCACCACCCTTTTAGACTACACCTAACACTTCATCAAGATTTCTCTATTGTCTGTGCAATTCTGCTGTACAGCAAAAAACAGTTGGCACCACACAAGGATTATTAGCTACACATCACTTTCTTCCGAATTTATGGTATCATAATGATAGTCCCGTGTACTGTATGCAACTACAAAATACAGTTGCTTGCATATAGGTGTGGTCAGACCCTTGAGACATCCAAAACTTTCACACATGTACTCTTCTGGATTCCAGTGCTAATTCTTTTGAATACTGTTTGCTGACTGAAACACACACTAAGTAACTTGAACTTCGTTTTATGCTCTCAGAGGTAGCATGTGTTCTTGATTATTCCACCAGTTTGCCTCGTGTCTTTCAGAAACAGGCCGCAGATGCCTAGTACAAATACTTCTGCTCTAAAAACTCATACTCAGCTTCCTGAATTTCTAAAAGTGTTACTTAAATTCTGAAGCTGAAAAATGTACATCTCTGATAAAATAAGTTATGAGAGCAAGATGATTTCTTGTAGAACTGCCAGGTAAGTAAGAGGACTGAGTGTGAGACTCTAGCCCGGATGACCAGGGATAAAGAGTAACTCAAGTGAGGTTTGACACACTGGCAGACTAAAAACGCAAGAAGACAGAATTTTTGCCACAGGTTACAGCCTGGGGACACAGTGCAGTTCCCACTCACACCAATGCTCCTGACTGAGGTAAGAGAGTACTCCCACCTTTGTCCCCAGACCTCCCATCACAGCTGCCTGTGCAACAAACCTGTAGCCAGGCCAGGAAGGCCTTGCTTGTCAGGCTAAAGTTGTTCCGTGCTTGGGGAGACAGTGGCGGACTAGTTTCGTTTTCAGCCAAATCATCAAGTTGGTCCAACTCACTGAAGGGATGCCCACATTGAGAGTTCACTTGGAGTAGAAACAACCCCACTGACAGAGCAGAGGCTCTGGCTGCATTTAACATCCAGATGATAACATCTAACTACTCAATTCCGCCAAAAGGTGAGGTGTCACTTTATTCTCCCCACCCCAACTCCTCCCTGATCCGCTCAGAGCCACAATCCCACCCCTTCCCATGGTCTGAGCACTGGCACTCAATCTTTCTGCAAGTTGATTTAACTCACGCAGGTCCCAGAAAGCCACTCCAGCTTGTCTGTTTTTTCTCTCCTTCTAGGGAGATGATTCAACTCAAAGTGGTTCAAGTGAGAGTTAGGGCCAGGAAAGAGTGGGAATGTGAAGTCAAGAGGGAGGGGAGCCCCTCCCTTCTGGGGACCAATTATGGCAGCTCAGCATCCCCAAACCATTCCATCAAACTGACTTAAGGCCAACAAAAACACACCATGTCATGGGGAAGGGGCAGGGAAGAGTTAAGAACACATAACTAGCCATTTCAGCAAATCCAGGAACAGCTATAGCTAGAACAGCACTTAAGTGCCAACTTATGGTAGAAGTCACAAATCCACCCAATCTGCATGTAAATTGTGAGAGTGATAACACCAGAAGTTATGCTCGTCAGCATCAAATCAATTAGGGCAATTAATATAGCCATAAAAAGCAAAAGGAGCTTTTGGGGACATATGCTTTTATTTGTGTTCAGCTATAAGCAGCAAAACTGCAAAGTTAAGCAATATGAAAACAGCTGCTTTGAGCTTGAATATGTACCAGCCCATTACCATCTGACAAGGCAGCCAAGAATCAGGTATAGAAGGACTGGCAGGAGAAGAGCTGACAGGCACCTCTTCCTTCAAGGGAGAAACAGATGCAGTGTAATAACATTAGGAGGGTGGAGGAGAGAGAACAGAGTTCCTAAGCGTTTCTAGAAATGGATATAGAGGATTACCAACATTTGCAGGTGTCCTCTGAGAATCAGGGCTGCCGGCATCACTAGTCTAATGCTTTGTTTTGGCTTTGCTGGGTTTTGACAGGTAAAAGATTTTATTTAGCAAAGAACAAAAACTATGGAAGCACTTGAGAACAGAAACTAAAACACATCTTGGCACACAGATATGAGAATCTCATTTTTTAAAGTTGCGTTTTCCTTGAAAAACTCTTAAAATAATATTACTAAAACGGCTGTAATTAAGTTTACTCTCAAGTTAAATAAAACAAACAAAAACTAATCACGTGTTTGCTACCAAGCTTTAAGAGTCATCTCAGGAGAAAACGCTAACGCTGATGTGGTACGATTATTCTCATCTGGGCTCAAATCAGTTTGATTCATGAAAAGAGTAAACAGGGAAATCAAATGTAAAGTTTAGAATTATTTAAAGGAGTTAAGTCTTTTAAGCTTTCTTACAACTAGAGGTGAGGTTAAAACCTACTAGTTTCAAAAATTCAAGGTACATAAGTATGATAGTATTTGTGTTGCTGTACTTCCAACCTTTAAAGCTTTAAGTCAGTTATGCAGAAGGTGAGTGGCCAAAGAGAAAACAGTGAATAGCTACTCATATATAACAGCAGTGAGTGGTAAAAGCAACAGCACTGAAGTTTTGGAATTGTTAGAGCTAGCGTTGGAATGCACTCTGCTTGGCACAGCGCGCTATGGTGAATAACAGAACAGAGGAATTAGACACGTTCATGCCTGAGTAATCAAGTCATGACAGAAACCTCTCAACTGTGTATGTGAATAGACTTGGTCTCTAACATAACTTCACTGAGTCAGACAGAAGATGTGCTGTATGTGGAATGTCATCATGCTTCTAACATTCAAGTACAGAAACTGAATGTAGTTGTGTTTTTTAAGAAAGCTCATGTACTAATTTCAACCTATTTTTTTTTCTTGTTCCCACTGTATTTCTGGGAAGAAAAGCAACACATTTCTACAAGAAAGTGAGCAGTAACTAATAGCAAGTGAATTACCTGTCTTTGGTGGTCCAGGTCTGCTTTATTACCAACTAGAATCATAGGAAACTCATCACGATCTTTCACTCTAAGAATTTGTCGCTGAAACTTATAGATTTCTTCAAAACTGTAAAAGAAAATAAGCAAAGCATTAGTGTACTAATTCATAGATTCTCAGATTCTGCAGAAGTTCAGAAATGATGAGTCACGTATTAGGACTTGCCCTGCCATGCCACACAAGCAGACAGCTGCAGGCACTCCACCAAAGAGTCCACTGTCACAGCATGACCAGTTAGAAAATCATCCAACACTCAAACTAAAAGAATCCTCAAGCTAACACTGTGCTATACAAGGGACTTAGGTGGGGCTGGAGGGTAAGAAAAGCACTGCATCTCGATCTAGAGGGATCCAGGTGCCAACGTGTTGCAGAGAAACAAGCAACTACAGTCCATTCTACAAATACTGACTTTGGAATTCAACTCTGGTTAGAATACTCAAGCTATAGCCTATGAGACTCTGGTGATCAGTACTTCAGTCAGCAACCTCCCCAGCTACTTCTAGGAATTCTGGGGGAAGCCATCAAAGCTGGAAAACTATTTCTTGAAGAACAGAAAAAAGGCAGAGCTAAATGATGAGAAAGCTTTCCAGTTACCAACTCAGTTATATCAAGTACTGATGCCGTTCAAGCAGAAAGGAGTACTCTAGCAGTGCTTCCAGGAAGGTGAGCAAAGCAGAAAGGTTCTCCAAGGGCAGTGTATTAAAAAAAACTATTACTGACTTAAATAAGGATTTAGGGGGAAGAGGAGGAGGGGAGAAGAAACCACTGCTTCCAAGTAAACACTGTTGTAGCTACATTACTATAATAGGAGCTTCAGCAGAGACGCTTGCAGACAATCACATATGCTTTGGAGCCAAGGCTTTTCCAAGCACTGTATTTCATTCCAGGCATACAGTCTGAAGCTATTTGCACTTAGATTTGCAAGATGATCATCAGTAAAAAAGCTGCATTAAAAAAATTACCTAGTCAAATATGATAACACCAAGCTACCTCATCTATATAAAGTAATCAAGAGAAGGGTGAATTAGAAGGAAGGTATACCCCTATGCATAGCTGGACCTCCATTTAAATATGCTGTTTTAATACTCTACTCAGAAGTTCACAGCAACTGTAGGAAAAGAAAGTTACTAAGTCATCTACTTTTTTTTTCTTGCTTCAGAATTACTTTCCACCACACAAGCAGGACAGACACTACTAGCAGATACTTCACTGACAGGCAAGGTAAGTTATAAATTGAATGGTTATCAGAAAAAAAGTGAAAACTCTACTCTTCAGAAGTCTTGAAAGTATTTCGGAGAGGGAAATGATATGCAGGTTTAATGCGTCAAGACTTGCTTAAAATCAAGGCAGAACCTTAGCCAGAAGAGCAAAGAAAAACTTGAGATTTTTAAACCAACTAATAATCTAGTCCTCTCTAACAAAAATATTTCTGTTAACACAAGTGCTGAGTATATTTTAAATCCACAGACCCAGATTTCCGAAAGAAGTATAAGTCTCTTCTAGACAGTACATCAAGATGAATTCACACATTTAGCAGCATTAAGTGTAAGATGCAGATCCAATGGAAATATACTCATGCATCATAGAATATTCTATCTCAATACTCATTACAGAGCTGTTAATAAGATTAGAAGTTATTAAAGCCTAGATTGAATCTGTTGGGGGGGTGGGGGAGAGGGAATCCCAGACATTTTTGGGTTTTGTTCATTTTATTGCTCTTCTGTTGCAACTCAAAGCAATTGGAATGACAGATCCCTTGAGCACTTTATTATTTACACATCTGATAAGCTCAATGAGGGAAGATCATATCCCAAACATTAAGTGACTGTATACACGTGGCATCTTCCTACTCTTAACAATGAGAGAGCTTCTAAAAAGATATGTTTCATCTCAACTCTGTGGTCAGTTATGCAGATTCCAGTCAATTCACAGGAGTAACCAGAGTGAGCGCTGCCTGTAAAAGAGTGCAGAGGCATACCCTGAACTGGATATAATTGTTCAGAAATCCAGAGCCAGCCACTTGACATTGAGGAGCACACAGCAAGGGGATATTTCTAAGAACTGATCATAGCACATTGCCCTTAAATTTCTGTCACTTCCAGGAAACTAGGATTCTGAACTGTAATGAAGTGCTTGAACAGCACCATCATTTCGTGTGTGTATGCTTTCAAGTCTTCTATTGCAACAGATACTTTCACTAAGTGATTGATTTAGAATGGGATTTTATCAGAGCTGTAAGGAGTGTCACATCACAGAATCTAGAATTGAACACATTAAATGTTTCTGTTTGAAATTATTTCAATAAAGGATAAGCAGCAGTTTAAGATTAACTACAACTTCTTTGTTCTAATAATCTGACATCAGGCTTACCTTCCTCTATCAGTGACTGAGAAAACAAGCAGAAAACCCTCCCCTGTCCTCATGTACTGTTCACGCATGGCTCCAAATTCTTCTTGTCCTGCTGTATCCAGAACTGAACATAAGCAAAACATTGATAATTACAGTTAATGTTCTTACAGTGTAGAGTGAGAAAAAAAAATCCTTCCTAATGGGATATGGTGAAAGCCTTTCATGTGCATAATAACACTAAGCAGAAATCACTTTTCACAGGTACTACTGGATTTTTGATAATGTTTCAAACAAGTTTCCCCTGTATTTCTTTGCAATTAGCAGCCACCAGGTTGATGGCTGGACTAGATGTCTAGGTTGGAAGGGACCTTTAAGATCAATTCTATGATTCTAAATTCTTGGACTGACTGAACAATTCAAAACCTACCAAACAAACTGAACAAAAAAAATTTGATGGACTTCTGCTAATTCATGACCAGCTGAAACAGCTGGAAAATACTTAAAGGTATTTGGGGATAAGAGATAAGAGTAGGGAGGGTTGCTGGTTTTACTTAAAAAAAAAATCACAGAAAAGGGAGAACAAATTTCCAAATCAAAGCATTTATATTGCACTTGGGAAAGAGAGTACACAATAGCCAAGCGACGTGTTTTTCATTCTACCATGCCACCCAGGTAACTGTCAGGAGTTATGTATATTCTCCTAGTTTTGTAGGCACTAAGGCTTTGGGAGTAATTCTTAAGAAAATAAAACTCTAGTTTAAAGAGAGACATTTAGACATACGTAAGGCATAAGCATTTCAAATTCCATGTTATCTCATTAATAAAACAACAGTAGCTAGCTTTTATCAGCCACACACTTACATACAAACTGCATGCTGCACACTTGTTTACCTGCATTACGTTTTGCACATACAGATGTAAGCACAGGCACCAACAGCTCCAGGCTGTTGGTACCACACTTCAGCTGGGCTACTTACTGTCCAAGCGCGCAGCTCTTTCATCTATCACACATTGCTTGGTGTAGGAGTCTTCAATCGTTGGATCATAATCCGTAACAAAATAGGACTGCAGAAAACAAAACAAGTTTGTGTGTGAGACAGGCACATACAGGACACTTAATGAGTAAAATGCTAGAACTGTACGCTTGACAGCCTAGGGAAGATGAGCAGGTTTCACCCTCCAAAACCGTTTGCCACTTTATCCAAAAGGATAGCAGGTAACAGCTATGATATTCCTATTAAACCCTCAGAAATTGTAAAAACTGCCAGTTGAATCCGAGTTTACTGTATTCCCACAAGTTTCCAGCATTTTCTAGAAGTTTCTGGTAACTCCTAGAGTTTCTTAACAGAGAACCCTAGAAACTTTTAGTTTCTAACAGCTTTTAAGGTCTCCAGTAACTGCTAAGTTTCTCTGAATTTCTGGTAAGGTTTAGCAGTTTTTTTGGAATTCTAAGAAGTGTCCCAGATTTCCTTTCCGACTCCCAGAGCCAGTAATTCCTAGGAAGTACCAGGGTTTTTCCAGCTATGTCTAGAATTCTCTACAATTCTAGTTTTAGTTTCTCTAGATATTAGTTTTATAACAACTTCTAGCAACAACTCCACACAACACTAATGGCACCTAGTTTGCAAGCCATATAAAACTTAGTGGATCATCCTTGTTCCCAGGATGTCTCTCCTGGTTTTAATGACTTTAAACATGCACAAACACCCTCCATAAAGACAGTTCCTAAAAGCAGAATAAGCCATGAAGGACCTGTGTCACCCAATGCCTAAATACAAGGCCCCACCAGATACTGCCAGTCTGTAACTTATCACCCAAACGGCAGAGCAAAGCACATTCTGGTACATCCTTCTAAAAACTGGGTGACATGGTATTGGATGCTGGGATAACAATACTACCTGAAGATGACAAATTTAGGTTTCAAAGAATGAATTTTTAGTTTGCATGCAGTCACAGCAAAGTTATCTTCAGCCAAAACTAAAGCACGTTGTTGTAACAAATCCGAACTCTGATCAAACTGCTCCCCCTCTTTGTTCATTGCAGCAGGCACTGGGGATGTGGATGAGGATACTGCCCTGACTGTTCAGAAATCCACCACATGGAGCACATATGCACCCAGATGAATACCACAGTAACTGAACAAGTAATACATGTGCATATTATTTAGTTCTCTAAGCCAGTAAGCAAATAGGAATGCTTTAAAACTACATATTGGTTCCTAGAAAGCAAGAAAGGGCGGGTGTTGTTCTTGCACGAAGAAGACAGGCCAAAAATAGGGTGCATCTCCTTATTCATGGCAAAATTAATAGCTCTCTGAAGCATCTTTCCCATTGCACAGATTAAAAAACACCAACAACACACCACTACATTCCTCTAAGTGTACCAAAGTCGAGTTAAAGATAGCATAGTAGTGAAAAGAAAGGAAAAAAAAAAAGATGTAACTGAGATTGCAGCACAAGACCACTAATCTTCTCTAGAAACATCACTGTCAGTGCAGAACACAGGGAACTCTGTTCTTGTGGGTGCCATTTTATTGATGTAGTTTTATTTGTTCTTGTTCAGTTTCAGTCTGCCGTTGCCCATGAGGGCTGGTTGCAGTACTTTCTCCAGACTGCACCCAGCAGACTCCCGCAATTTGGACACATACACACCAGGTTTAACAGCGCGGACTTGGGCTCCCCAGTAGAGCTCATAAACTGCAGCTGCCTTATCGGTAAGAGCACATCACCACTTTAACACACTTCACCAGCTATGTACACTATATATAACCTATGCTCATATACCACAACCTCACCATCGTGCAGCTGGCTACAGAAAGAGTACATACAGATTGATGTTCATCTACTTATCTAGAATTGGCACCAACCTGAAAAACCCCTGGCCCCTAGAGCAGAGACACTGAATAGTTCTGCATATCTCCTTTGCATTTTAGGCAGACATCAGTAAACTGTCCTCTCAGGATACACCTACACAGTAGTCTCAATAACTCTGCGTCAATGGCACCACTGTATAACCAGCCACCCTTAGGGAGCGATAACATCAAAACAACACGTTCCTCTCCGACAAAAAAATCCTAGCAGTCTGTCCCACCAGACACCTGCAACACATGAGATGCTGTAATTCACTCCTTTCTTACAGTGCTCCATGTAAGTCAAGTTGCTTATTTCTGGATAAGAACAATTTTTCCATTGTTTTAGAACATTCACCCAGGTTAAGTAAACTCCCTCCTCATCCCTTCCCTCAAACCCCATCCATATAACACAAAAATACCCCAAACCAACCAACAGGCATGGTATCACAGATGAGCACATGCACAAGTCCGAGTTCTACAGCAGTAGGATACCTATTTGCAGAGAGCAGAACATCTCATCATGGAACAAGACATGGCAACCCAAAAGTCACCATTTTGACTGCAAATTGTCCCTTTACCTTCCTTCTCTGAAGATTTACAGAGGAAAAATCGCAGCCTTCGAAACTGTTCTTTTCTTTGGCCTGTATCCATGACACTAAAAATGTTATCTGGGAAGCTTAAGAACAGATTTATTTTTTTTAGGAATTAATTTATTCGTGAACGATAAATTAGGTCTCAAGCCTTCTGTGGCCTTTAATCTTTGAAAGATGGAAGAGAAATTCACTTATGTGAACATACAAACATGTAAGTAAAATAATTTATAGAATCTGACTTTCGAAGGGACAATCACAATGAAGGGAGAAAATTTAAGTCCTATGTTTCATTAAGGAAACAAAGTGGTATTTATAAAGAAAACCACCAGGTAACTAAAATGTGGTGTCACTATCAATATTTCCAAAAATTCAGGGTTCTGATTTGGAAGACAAAGCATGCATGCTGACATTCCTCCCTAGTCGTCCTCCATCTTCAACTTTTTCTCTGTCCTGCCAAAGTCAAAGTTGCTGTCTAACCCTTTGCATCTATAGGCTAGTAAAGTATGCCAAGTTTTAAATAAAAGGGAGAATTTGCAATCAATTTCACTCTCATGAATCAGTATTAGTAGATTTCCTAATGCAGCAAGTCTATATCCAACAAGGACAATATTTTTCACTGAGAGAGGTCAGAAGAAGAAAACAATAATAATACCAGAGGGATTCTTCAATATTTTCCTTATTATCTGTCCAAGGGCCAAGAATTGCAGCATGTTCTGTAACCTCCAGGGTATTTCTGTGATTCCCTCCACCCTTTTTGGTTCTTTTTTGTTTGTTTGTATGTTTTGTTTGTTGCTTTTCAATTTAAAATAAAAAACCAAAAAATCACAATACACAGAAAACAAAAGTGTGCCAGATGAGGTACATGGTTCCTACCTTATAGAAGGCAGCAAGACTAAGTTGCCCTGATCCCCAGTGTCAGCCACATCTCAAATTCAGAACAAGCAGATGCCAGAGCTCCCCTATCTAATAAGCCTCTTATGAGCAGTTGCTTCCCTCCCATGGAACTGCGCTGCCAAATCTGCTGTCACAGCCCCTGTAGAAGAGCTTTGCAAGGCAATTAGTGTTGTGGTTTACCTCCAGGCACTGGACTAAACTAATGTGCCTGAAATAGCTGCTGGTTTCGAAGGAATCTTCCCAAATTGCACTGGGATTACTTGCCACAGGGAGCACATCAACCACAGCTTGCAGGCCTTAGGGGTGATTTACGAAAATTAGATGTAGCAGACACAGCATTTATCAATTTGAACAGAAATGGACCTTACTGCTGCTATACAGTCAATGTTTAAAGAATTAGGGGATGGCAGAGCACATCCTGAAACACTCCACGAGCTGTACCGTTACTTCCAAGAGCTACCTTGCAACAGTGTGAAGGTGCCTGCACAACCAGCGAGCCCCAAGACCACACACCAGCATGAGCAGCTTCACAGAGGTCAGGGAGCTTATGGTGGAATTGCTTAAAACACTAACAGGAGTGCAATTCCTGCTTTAAAGCAACACTGAGTCCAGAGAAGTTCCAGAAGCACACACACACACCAAAGTGTTTGAATGCCCAGGCCCCTGCTGCTATCTCTTTTATGAAAGCTGGATGTGCAAGTCCAAGCACTTTGAAGCAGTTGCCCTGCTAAATTACAAAACACTAAAAAGGTACAGCAGGTGTCCCGGGTGCCAGCTGGCACAAAACACACAGGACCACTCTCCAGGGCAACCCTCTTCAGACCAGGTTGTCAGATCCACTCTTCTAGGAGAAGCTGCATTTCTTCAGCAGTTTGGAGGAGTGAAACCTCCTTCAGCTGGCTCCACTACAGTTAGCCACTACCTGCAGGGAATAATTAGAAGAAACTAAATTTCTTCTATGAAGATAACCACTTGAACACCCTCTTATGTTACACCACTCCCTTAATCACAAGCAAAATTAAGGCTCTTTCCACCCACCTCCTAGAAGGGAAATGAGACACCAAGTCCAGTAGTCTCCTCAACCATTCAATTTACCCAAAATATTATGCAACAAGTTTTCTAGATTTCCTCTTTCTACGACAGCTGAGGCAATCAAGTCCAGAGATAGGAAAGCCTGCCAAGGACATAAGCCCTTTTGAAGAGGGGAAGAAAAAACAACCAGCCAACAGATAACCCCATCCCCACACCACCAATTACTTGCAGGTGGGCAACTCACCACCACAATCCCTTCCTATACACACACTTGGCATCTTAAATTTTTTTCAAACACAATCTTCTGACTTTTGCAGGAGTTTCTATTAGCAGTACTTTGGAATGATGACACTGCTATATTGAATATTGCGCTCCAGCCGTCTTTCTCCATTTAAGGTAATAATAATCCCTAAATCATTTTTGCAATCACTCAAGTCTTTTGGCAAGGAGAATGTGTGAAAAATCTGCTTTCAGTTTATTGTCTTCCCCCTTGGTTATGCTGCCTTTAATACACATAAGGGAATTCCTCCATTAGCTGGACTCACTTAAAAGCTCAGGAGTCCCTAAATTGTAAAACAGCTACCTAAGTGAAAACATTTTACACAGAAAGAAGGATAACTCCTGTAAAGTTTCACAGCTCTTACACAGCTTTTCTTATTTACTCTTCATAGGGTCATCAACAGTCCACAAACTGAAAAGCCACCGCATTACTTTCTTTTGCACCAACATTTACATTTTAATGTGTGAGAGGTAAGTCAGACACTATCTGCTAGGAACTGCTAAAAGCTGCGGTCCAGAGGCTGGATGCATAATGTGCTTCCTTTTATCTGTACTCAAAACTTGAAGGGCACGCAACGAAAGGTAACCCAGCTCAGTGAAAGCACACCACTATAAGTTAAAGGAGTGGTACATGCCAAAATATATATTCATCCTTGCTGTGTCTGTAATCTCCATTTGTATTTACTAAATATACACTTAATGTTTCAAAGAGTCACTAGTTACTTATTTAAATTTTTTCCACGTTTAAATTTTTGGTTTCAACCCAGTGGAGGCAAGGAAATAGAAGGGTTTCCACCCTCCAGCTGAAGTTACAGAACAGCTTGAGATTTAAATAGCATCTACAATTTCAGCATTGCAAATAGCCCCAAAATCCTTCCCAGCTATAATTTTTAAGTCAGAACTTAAAACAAACACACCAAAGCTTCAGCTTTAGACTTGAGTACGTTCTCAAATACCTGAAATACACGATCCCCAGACATGGACAGAGTATTTATTTTGGCAGTTTCTCCTTTGACTACCACTAACATTGCCATCTCTTTTTCTAGCTTCTTCCTCATTTCCTCTATGCTTCACCAGTAACATCTATTAGCTCCTGTCCCACTTGATCGATGTTAAATCCAATTGAGGATCTGTAGAGGCATGTCTTCACACCATGGGTATAGAAAAAAAAGAACAGTATCAGCAACAGGCTTATGACACATCACACGGTCAGGTTTCTATCAGATCAGAAATACTTCATCCAGAAAAAGACAAGTTCTCTTCTAAACACCATTCCTCATTAGAATTAGTGTAACTGACACGTATTCTAAGTCAAACTCTGGCACTGACTTTGTCTAAGACCACAACTATAGTACCCTGGCCACTGAGTAGGCCTGTAAGCAAACACCTTTCTGTTTGAGGTACTTGGCTACATGGTAAAAACTTGCTCAGACCATGTATTAAAATTGAAATGACTGATCGCATAAAGTGGTGTGTAGCCTTCACTGCTTTGCCACCAACATCTTGCCACAACTGCTGTTAGCTCTTCCACCCAACAGGAGTGACACAGCAGCCAAGTCTATACTAACTTGACCAGCATCTCATCATGCCGTCTCCAGGCTGCAGAGGAGGTTAGAGACTATTTCAAGGAGCTTTAAGCTACACTTCCACCCCTGTCCCTAAAGGAACACAAACAGGTTCAGTGTCAACACAGAAGTGTTCCTAGAGGACAGGTGGCAGTAACCTGCCACCTAGCCCAAGCACTACACCAGCCCTGATCCAGAACTAACCTGCCCAGCAGACCAGGTGATTAAGCAAAGGTGCTGAGGCCCCTTCAACTGAAATCAACTGAAGAACCTCCTTTCACACAACAAAGGATACTCCTGAAGTAATTTCTTCATAAGTTTCTTGGAGTTGGCTGGCCAGGAAACAAGGAAAACATGCAGGGAAAAAATGGAAGCAAACCTAAACCCAGACTGCATTCCAGGACAAAGGAATGGACACAGCAAAACATACACATCTAGTATTCTGTGGACCCCCATGTACTTAGGTCACAGAAAAAGCAAACAAGCAAGCATCATACAACTGATGAGATAAGGATTTAACACGCTAGTCAAAGGCTAACATACCTCCCTAAGAGCAGGTGGTTCACAAGGACCGGATGTTTCCATACAGGTCTAATTGGTTAGTGCTGGAAGAGCAGGAGATAGATACTACTGGGGTGGACAACAGAGAAAGCCATCTCTAACCTAAGGTGTCAGGTTTGGGCACAGCCCAAACGATACCAGAAGGACTTCAGGAGCCACCCACTGCAACCTAGCATCATTTTAAACAGAAGTGCTTGAGATAGCATTGAGCACACTTTGCTGGCATAAACAGTCATTCTTTGTAGAACAAGGGGAAGTATTTTCGTATTGAACAGTGTGGAGAGTAGGAGACCAAAGGTCTGGAATTATACTGAGAAAGATCAGATGGCAGAGGTAATGAATAAACCACTGGATCATGCCAGAGATGGTTAGGCATATCTTCCTCCAACTATCCCATATTCATAGAAATCTTTAAGAGTTACTTTCTTTTAATTATACAAACAGTAAGAGCACCTGTTCCTTTCTTCAAAAAATATAAATGAAATGACAGTCAGTGCTTGTAAGCAATGATGCTTCCCTCAGTTTACACTGCTTCCCACTGTTCTAATGTATACCATCAGCATTGTTATGGCTATCCAAGGAAACAGATATCATTTGCAAATACTATTACTGCAATTGTGATGTGAAACACTTGATAACTTCACAAACAGTGAAAATTGAGATACAAAGAGAAGAGAATTAAACTGAAGAAAGCTATAGTGAAAGAAAGATGTCATGAGCCATATACAAGCTAAACCCCTTTGAAGTTAATACACAAGTTGAAAAGTTCTTTTATTTGTTCCTGAAGAAGTAGCATTACGTACAGTACTAATATTTATGATTACGCATGTGCTTAATCAAATCTTTCTGGTTCTGTTGAAGAAAATTGTATCAGAGAATGTGAAGTTCTTGAATAACCCATGGCAGCCTCAGAGCACATCCATTAGATCATCATGCAACACAATTTAAAGACAGAAGATACAGATCAAATTCCGAGCAAGACACAGTAGAATACAAAAGTGTCTGACTTTGTTAAGTATACGTAAGTCTTCCCCTTAACTTTTTTTTATGCAATGCAAGGATTGTCACAAGCTTGTGCTTGGTCTAGAAACACTAAACAAAACACAAGTTAGTCCATACAGCCACATCCTACTCTCTCTCTCTTTCTCTCCACTCCTTGCCCTTCCATGTACAGTGATCACCAAACAAGCACATCAGAAACAGAAAACTGTTTAGGAACTCTGTGTTCAGTGCATGGGCATATTTATTACACACAGCCAAATAACACAGCTCTTTTCTTTACGGGCTTTTTTGTGGTCACTCCCAAAGTACCTAAAAGTAAAACTAACTTTGCTTCCCCAACAGGTATGGGAAATGTGAGTTGGGATAGGGGGAGCAAAAGAAGAAAGGGTAAAGGGGATAAAGTGTCTTCAATCTGAAGACTAATGCACATTTCTCAATTTCGTCTACATGCCTTTATTTACTAGATGAACACTTGAACTCTGTATCCACCAACACACTCTTTTCCAATAATGTTTTTCTAGATAGCTGTTCACTAGGAAATTCCACAGATTGCCTCCATAGTTCAGCAAGACCACCTCATGCAGGGGATTTAAGAGCCACAGCGGCTCTGAAGCATCAACTCGCTGTGCAGGTCACATGGTGGACTAAGGCTCAGGAAGATAAAAGACTGAAATCAAACTGACTGGTTTGGCCTGAAAGGGAACACCCATCAGCTCTACACCTTTCAAGACTCAAAAAAACCTGTTTGTTAGTTTTTGGCCTTCCACTAATTGCTACTTAGAAGGCAGCTTTACCTTCCCCAACCCTGCCCAGGCTGCAGCAGCAGAGGAAAGAATCTCCTTTTTCTCCCTTGAAGCATCCAAGGAGAGACTTACAAAACAGCTTGAGCTTACTTGTAGAGATCTGGAGATTTTCTAACTGCTAACTAGATAATTACAAGATTCTTGGAAGGGGGTCCAACCTTAAGAAACTACACAGAGACATCAGATCTGTTTGGAGAAAAAGAAAGTGTCTCTGAAAGATAATTCAGGCAGCCTCTCAGCGCATGTTCAAATTACTGAGGTTTAAAAAATAACTATTACAGCTACTTCACTGAAAAAGATTATGTGCCTTTCTGCTAACAACCTGCCAAGCTTAAATATACTGTTAGGGTAATACGCTGATGAAGCCTCAATGCTTGAATTATGGACAGAGGGTATTGGTTACATGGATGTAACACAGATACTGTCAAGAGTGGGGTTTTTTTTAATGTGTATTTTGAACTGCTTGTGAACATCTTTTTTTTTCCTTAAACAGCAGACTGATACTTTTTAAAAGGGGAAATCTGTTTTTAAAACTCAAACTGGATCTGCACCATGGTTATGTTTTCAGTCACCAGCTTATAGCTCTCCACAATGTTCATCAACTCAGTATTAGCAGCTCACCAGCCTGTAAACATTTGCCTCTGAATTATAACTCTCATCAAATTTCCCAAATCAAGCCACACCAAGCACACTTACAGACCTGTCTGAAGCAATACACGCATTAAACTCTGGCCTCCTGACTTCTTCCTGGTGATGCAGTTTTCATTACTCAAGATCAGAGAACATAAACTTTCACTGTCTGTTAAGACCTCTTTGCAATGCCTTGAATTAATGCCTTTTGATGCCAGTAAGCACCTACTAAGTTCTTTGAAGGTGGCTATGCAACTTCTCAAGTCGAAACATGTCTGACCATAGAATGTACTCGATATTGCAAGCAAAGATGAGTCTTGATTTTATTTAATTTTATTTTTGCTTTATACTTAGTATGTTAAGGAACTACTAACACACCATGTACTTAGTCTTCCTGATCTTTGCTGCTTGCAATTCAAGGAATGTTTAAAATATTCACTACATACTATCTTCTAATCCATAAAATTTTATCAAGTTCAGACAGTTTTCAACACAGCAGCTCACACAAACTTTTCAGGATGAACTGGTTTTTACCTCAAGAATGCCATGATCTCTTTTAAAAACCACATACCTGATTTTACATATGTATATAACCAGAAAATGAGAATATATAAGTGAAAAGAAAGTAAGGTTAGTCAAAAATTCTCCTGGTGAAGCAGAAGTAAAGTTACTGGAATACCTCTTCCTTATATACATCACATCATTAGAATACTTCAAGGTATATGGTGTAATGTAAAAACTTTTGATTTATAAATATAAGCATAGTAACAAGGTAAGACTTAGAATCAATTAAAATAAACCTAAATAATAAATAAACTTGAAATAAAACATGGTATTCATCAGACTTCAGATTAGAGGTTATGAGGAGACTCATGTTTAGGGCATTTCCAGTCTGTTAAGAAAGAAGACAAAACACAACCCCTTCATGACAATACTGGAAGAATCAAAATGAAGATTGGAAAAGTTAATTCAATGGCAAAAATAAACTCTTGAGGAGAGTACAGACATTTGCATCAAACCAGAATCTCTAAAATAGTCCAAGTTGCAAAGAAATTGCTTCTTAACCATTCTTTTCAGATTCCCTAGCCTAGGTTACAAACATTTAGACCCATACAATTATATTTATGTAGCAATAAGTTTTTCTAGCCCAAAGCCAGTAAAACAAAGCCTCATTTCAGCAACTAGTAGATTTTAGTAACTTTAACTCCAACTTCACATTTTAAATACCTAGAAAATGTTCAACCACTGGGACTCCACAGCAAGCTGAGGTCAAAAGTTTCTGAAGTTACTGCTTTCAGAAAAAGAAAGGTATTAAGTAAAGACCTGTCTTTGTAGTAAAAGCTTCTTCCTAACTTTACAATTACATTTCAGTTCTCTACTGAACTATCGTCAGTTCTGTAGGTTTGTAACAGCTTAGAAGCAGATACAGGCTCAGACCACAGTTCAGCAGCAGAAAGATCTGCGTAAAAAGCCTGAGGAAGACAAGTTCTTCACATCCTTCCTTTTAAAATATTTGTTTAACACTGAGATACAGCTAGGTTAACTAGTCCATTAAACCCATGATTCAAGTTAGGATTAAATACTTGAGACAGTATTTCACAATACAATTGAATTACATTAGCAACTACTAGCAGGTAGAAGAGGGATGTTTCGTCATCCCCACACCAAACCTTTCCTGCAGCACAACCTCGAGATGAGATTGCTAACTAAAATTTAACAAAAAATCCCCCACCCAAATACTAGTCAACCGCTGCCACCTTTATATGTCCAGACACTTCAAGAAAGGTCACAACATATCACTAAAAGATGCTTTTTCCCCCAGCACATATATATACACATAGTATAATGTAATACGTGTGTGTATATACACACACACACACATAAATATATATTCAAAGTGTCAAACAGGGGCTGAACCAAGAGTGAAAGGTTCTAGAGGTTTTTCATCATACCACTTGTTCTATTAGAAAGGAAAGGAAAAAGGGAGTCATTAGTGCACATGTAATTAAAAGTTACGATGACTATTTCAGAGCTGGCAACATACCTCATTTATATTATGAGATCATTGTAGTTATAGATAGCAATACACTAGTTCCTGTCCTATAACTGTGATAACAGAAAAAAAAATTAATCCCATGGAATTTTTGAGCACCAGTTTGGACAACATCCAACATGAAAACATTCAGCTTCATTAGCAAAGTCTAGAGTACTTTATTTTTTGAATATTTATTGACTGATCATTAGCAGCTAATTATTTAGGAAAAATCTATAAAATAGCACTTTATCTAATAAGAACTATTGTGTCAGAAGATAAGCACAGTCCTAATAGCTTTATTTGCCCAAATTACATATTTATTCAACTCCAGCCTTTTGGTCTGAGACTAGACTTCTAGACTAATGTCACAGACTACAGACAATTACTATAATCTTTAGGTTTTGGAAATGCCATAACCAGAAGTGCTAAATGAATGCTCAAATGGCAACTGTAAGTGTTATTTAGCTATTTTCATTAAAGCTAATTACTACTAACCTTCCCCCAAGGTCCTCATCCAGCTAAGTAAAATACATAAAGCAGTTATCTTTGAGTCATGGACGTTTCAAATAATGAGTTGGTTGCCCACCTATGAAACAATGGTAAAAATAAATTAAAATGAAAACATACAAACACACCCTTTTCTCAGGGAAAGCTGTCTAGTATCTGAACAGCTCTCAGGTATCAAGCTATCAACAAAAAGTTCATGCTAAAAGAGCTACAATAATGCCAACAGACTAAATAGACACTTTTTAACACAAACAGTTCTTAAGTTTTTGCTTGCACCACCACAGAGTATGAAAGCCACACACCAAACCAGGCTGACTGACTCAAAGAGTGCGAGCCCCATGCCACAGTCCCACCAGGCAAAGCAGCTCTGTAGCCAGGAGCACCTGCCATATCCCAACACAGGTACTTCTGCACACCTGCATCAGCCATCACACTGTATTCTAAGATGAAAACATGCTTTCTGCCTCCTGAAACCCTTTCTCAGAAGTTTGTGGCTAAGCACTAAAACTTCAGATAGATGGAGAATTGGTACTGGTCAACAAGTGTTTTCTTCCACGTGACTGTACTTTCCAATTCAGCAGCTCCTGGCAGGGCCAGTGTAGGGGTTCCCACAGGGACCATGGAAAACAGAGCACCTTCAGTCAGTCACTCCTGGGTACAGCAGTATACTCCACAGCCTTAACATCCACTCTACAAAGACATGTTTTTCAGTAGATTGGCATTTCATCATCGGGTAATTAAGCCAGACACTGAGAAGAAGTACTTCTAACCTTCGTTTAGGATTTAAAGCCAAATAAAATGCTGAAAGCTATTTTTTGCCTTGTTTCTAACCCAAGGTGTCAGGTTAACCTGCCTAATTGTGAGAGTGAAAAGAAGGGAAAGGGATCTCTTCTCAAGTAGAGCAGGCTGTGTAAACCTTTTCACTCTAGGGACAGTGTGTTCAGATCTTCCTGGCACACAAGTAGTCCCTTTGTTTTGTTCAGCTGCTTGGTCACAGCATTCAACAGATCCAATTCTAACAGGGGAAGAAAAAAAGACCAGACTGGGTCTTTGTCAGCAAACTTAGCAGAGCAACGTGTGTAGTTACTCCACCCTCAAAGCAAGACAGAGAAATCCCACCCCATCTCAGCAGAGAGACACCGGACAGCGATTTCAGTGACGAAGCTGACCTGAAATCCTAATGAGGCATGATGCCTGTCAAAAGTCACAAGTATTTTAAGCAGAGGCTAATCTCATTGATGTAGACACTACTGCTTTTTAAGCAAGTAGTTCAAAGTAACACCACTATTTTTAAAAACTCCAGGTTTCTATAAGAACGAAAGATTAGAAGTTCAACATACAGAGTTCAAGGAACTGGCAGCATGAACCCATCTAACTGAAACAAAGCTTCAGCTGGGCAAACCGCTTTGAAAAAAGTAATACTGAGTATTTTCCATCACAGATACTGGCAGAGTACAACAGTTTCCTTTCCAGCCTAATCTGTCCTTGTAGAGAAGTTAAATCTTAATGTCCTTGGAGAATAACTTCATAGTTTCTCTTACCATCTCCAGCAGCAGATTTCAAGATCAAAGGTTATTACTCCTTCATATCTGACAACAGTGCAATTCAGACTGGTTTTCTCATCAAAAGGGAAGCTGCAGTACAGTGCACAAGGACTGGTTACAATAGGAAATGCAGCTTTTGCTTCCAAAAGGCCAGAAAGGAAGCCATGTGTATCAGAACTTTTACATTAGAGGCCGTAGCTTAAGTTCCTAGAAGAAATAAAACAAATACTGAAGAGCATATTATCCTAAACAGAAGGGGGAAAAAAAAAAAAACCAGAAAGAAAAGCCATGCAAAATCCCCCCAAATCACCAGACACGTGGTTGGGAAGGCTTAAAAGTTACTGTTCCATGTTTCGCAGTGTCCAGAAGTCCACCCAAACACACTGTCCTGCAGTAGCTCCAGTCCTTGTGTAATTTTTTTGAGGTTTGTGCACATGCCTATGCTACACTTACATCCACAGCTCAGAGCCACAAGGTTACTCAGAATCACCAAATTCACTTTAAGCCAGCAAATTTGCAGACTAACACCTGAAGTTTTTATATAAACTAGCATTTTCTGTGTCTCACTCACAATCTGTACTTGTTTATGCTTAGATGAAGAGTATCCACCCGGGTGGTACTTATTTTACCTGAATTATTTTTAAAGTTGCATCAACATCAAGATGAAGAGCGAGGGGGAGACACTTTCCTGTCAGAGGATGCACAAATGGTTCACTCTTTCATTTCAGGGAGCAAGCAGCTACACTCAGCAGCATGGTGGTCATGAAGCAGAATCATTCACAAGAGGAATGTTTACTAGGGAGGCTGACAGAAACAAGTTCTTGAACAGTATTATCCTTCCAATTAAAGACAACTTTAAAAGCACAACATGACCGATATTGTCGCAACTTACATATGGGGAAATGCATACTGGCTCAAATTTCAGGAACCAGAAGCAATTGAGTGGTTTTACAGTTGCTAATCCTGACAAGTGAGCAAGATTTCACAGCACAGAACTGGTTACAAGTGCAGTCTTGCTAAAAGAAGCTTGGTAGCTGATCCACAGGGAAAAGGAAGAGATCCTAAAGCCCCAGTAAGCACATTTCAAATGCTTTTAAGCAGTACCAGAATTTTCAACCTCAGCAATTTTAGATTTTAAAGGCAACAGAGTGTCAAATGAAAACGTGCTTATGTTCTCAAGTTTTATTATTAAAAGCTTTTGCCTTTGGTATTATCTACATATTTAAGCAAGTATCAATTTCCATCTAAAAAAAAGAATATTTACCAGCAAAACATTTGCATATACTAAAACCAACCACAGTGTTTCTTCCCGTTCCTCTCTGCACCTGCAGATGTAGTATCACTCTTAGTCAGTATCACCCCAAATCACAGGGCAGGGAAACACACACAAAACTCAAGAGAGCTTACTTTTTGCTTGGAATTACCATAGACAGTGCATGGAACAGAAAAAGACAGATATTCAATATCACCCAACTTTTATGGTGTTAACATTGTTAAATAAGTATTTCACATGAACTTTGAGCTACAGGTCCTAAGCAATTAGGCACTAATCCCGTCTCTTATACTTTCAAGAGTTTATTATCTTAACAGCAAGTACTGTTTCACCTCTGTGAGAAAATAATTACCCCAAACCAGGTGCTGTTATAACTAAGGCCAAAAATTAAAAAAATAATAAAAAAAATCAACCACCAAACCAAAATATCACTCCTCTAAGGGACCATCCTCATTCAATTGACAAGACACAGCAACACAGTATGCTTAAAACAAGGATTAACAGACTTGTTCTCATGTCAAGATCTGCTTCATACTATACAATGCCACAAACTACAGTTTTATGTGCAAATACCTACTTTCACATTCTAAAAAGCGACATCTATTACGAACCACATGAAGAAACTGCAAGCAAACATTCAGCTGAGGTGCTACACAATCAAACACCACACACAGTCAACAAGTGTTTTTACAGTATGGCCATTTATGGTAGCAGTAAAGAAGGCAAGTGAAAGATCGGAGCAGTATTACACTGAGCAGCATCATTTCCCACGATGGAGATGATTCTAAGTAACAGATGAAAAACACAATTTACAATAAACACTACATATCTACAGGCAATCCTGCATTGTTTAGGGAATTCAGTTTGAGACAGAAGCATTTGCTAAAGTCATGCAGACCCTAGGATCAGTGGAAGACAAGATCTCGTATTTTTTTCTCTAACATCCTGTTTAGCAGTGTGTCAGAGCAGGTCCCAGAGTAGTTTTCTACCCACAGATGGCAAGTAAGGTTTCTCCAAGGGAAAGCACAGCTTAACAATGAAATTGAGAGCAAACACTACAGACAGTCTAATTCAGAAGCACACGAACTGCTAGAAGGAAATAGAGCTTTATGTCTTTGAAGAGCTGGATGTTCAGGAAAAACCTGAGCTCTCCAGTAAAGAGCTTTTCCTCACAAAACTATGGGTGTTGCAATTTGCTGTTTGAAGCACAAGTGCTGCAAATATTAACCTAGCCACACATGCTGTGATAACATAGCATTGAGACAACCATTCTCCACTCCTGGTTAAACACAGTGCTGCTTAAGTAATTGGCTAGTAAATTAATGCTGCAAATAGGGCTTTAACATCAAAATGCTCTTCCTCCAGCACAGCAGTGAGTTCTCTGGAGACTATTAATCTATAGAACTTAACATCACTGAGAGGACACAAATGCCCATCAGATCAAATCCTCCTTTTTGCATTCTTCCTTTGCTCCTTACCTAACTCTCACATTAAAAACCTCAGGAGAACTGTCTGTGCTGCAGAGACACAAACCCTTCAAAGAGGACATTTTGACTATTGTCTTTGCTGGTGTCCCAAAGCCTAGCAGACTGCCCCCACCCCAGAGTCTTTCTGTTGATGGTCACTCATCCCAGCTAGAAGAGGGCAGAAGCACCTCCCTTAGAACAAATCTCAGCTGGTACCATTAAGCAAAAGGTTTTCCTCCTCATCCTTCTCCTACACTGTAACTTTCTATACTTCAGTACATTTGAGCCCAAGTTGTCTGTTAGTATTTCTTAAAAAGAGGAGCACAACTGAATCTTCAGAGCCACCCACACGTATCCACACAAAACTTCAAGGATAGTTCTCTACCAAGTTTCACTTGAATAGATTCAATTTTCTCTGCTATTCCTGTTTTAAATAAAACAGTCTTGTATTTTAGCAGACTTTCAAGTTTTAAAGGAGATAAGATATGCATACCACTAGAATTCTAAAGCATATGTGACTCTCCTACACGGTACTTGTGTTGACCAGTTCATCATCCCATCCTCAAGACTGGCAGGCTTCTGGATTTTCAGGCTCATTAAAGGCAGGAGCTTAAAAACGAAGGGTTCGAATTCAGACACTTCAATTTAGTAACAGCATATAGTCAAGATTTGCTCTTGGGGTTTCCAGCAAGGTGGTTTCCCTTCTGTCCCCCGTGCGCTCTCATTCTTACGAAGAATTTACATAAATTCTCAAATAAACTTGTTTTCTAAACTTACAAGCTGCTATTGGCCTACACTGAGCAGACAGATCACATGATTTATATCATTTGCATTTAAGAATACGCACCAACTTCTCTATATAATATTCCTTTACAGACATCAGTTGAGGGGAAAAACATCACTATCCAGAAGACACAGGTGCACATCATACAAAACCACGACAGTCATGTAAAGCCTCAGTAAACATTATCTAAACCATGTACAACTATAATCAAAATGAGGAAGGACAAAGGCTGGTGAAAAATAACTCAAATCATGCTAGCCATGTTTCTCCACTTAAGACAAGTTGGTCCCACTACCTGCAGCTCTCTCTCTCTCTCCATTACTAATTTGTAATAAATCTTAAATGAAGTAAACTATCTTCTCCAGGACAGATTCTGTAAGCAGCCACTGCCACAAAAGCAACTCAGCAATTTGTTCATGTCTAAGATATTTCACCTTAAAAAAAAGTTACTTATCCCATTATTCTTAGAGCAGACAGCAAGCTCAGAAGAGAGGCTACTACTTTCTGAACGCAACATTGTGGAAAGTATTATATTTCTACACAGGCAAGGAGTACTTACAAGGAAGATCCTTTTCTTTTATCACCTTAACACAACAAATTAAACTTACATTATCAAATGCCATAATCAGCTATACTATACTAGTTCACAGTCTTTCAACTTGACAGGTCCTGTAAGATTTCCCAGGAGCAAAAATGTCAGTCCTGAACTGTAACCTTCCTCTTAGCTGCCTTTCAGACTCCTTCAAAGCAATCCATTTGCTCCCCACCTCATTTCTGGAGACCATAACCCAAGCTGATGCTACGGTGCAGAAGGCACAACACCAGAAGAATTCGAGATCCCATGCAGAGTGCATGAAGAAAGAAGGCAACCCAAGAGTTTCTACAGCATGAAATACAGCAATTATAAATATAAAATCCATCCCCTCCCGTCCTCCCCCTCCCCCCCCAAAAAAAAATACCACCATCAGAAACAAAACAAATTCAAGTTATTCAAGTTCTCCTTTCTCCAAACAAGTTCACATTGATAAAAACTGAGCAGCTAATAAATAAATTACCTGTACATGTTATGAATTAGGCTCAGAATTGAGAAACACAAACCAAACTAGCCAAATTGACTGCATTGCCACAGCCCTCTAGTATTGCAAGAGACGAGCAGCACTTGAGAAAAGCAGCTTTGTCATACATCTAGCAGGGAAGACAGTTTAAAACATCTTGTCCTGAAAGAATGAACATACTCCATGACGTAGAAGAGCCCATTTTCATTAAGAAAATCACCTATGCTATTAGTAATTTCTAAATTCAAACTATAATGTACAATATGCTTCCCTCATCAGGCACTCACAATAAAACTACTTTAAGTAGAGAGCATCATTATTTGATTGCTTTCTTGAGCAAAGAACTTACGGAAGCACCTGGTTTAAAGGTGTAAGAGGCAGCAGCACAGTGAATGCCATCTTAAAACATAAGCACAGCATGCAAAGACCTTCAATTTGTTTACTTTTAGGCAGCTTTAGAATGCCTGGGGTTTGATCAGAGAATTTTGTTGTGCCTTTTTTTTTTAGAAGAGGCAACCAAAAAAAAAAAACCAAACACCAAAACCTACTGCTATTTCCGCTCCCATATTCTACCGAGCAGTGATCTTGTGGTGAAGGCATTCAGTGAAGAGAAAACAGAGCGTGGAATGCACAGGCAGCCAGCCTTCTGCACCCAAACCACAGGAAAGCACATTAGTTTTTCTCGTTTTTATAGATTAGAAACAGGTTCTTCAACTTTATCATACTTAGAATAATAGACTATTCATTGTTGTCCAGATTTCCAGTAATCACAGGTGAAGTCTCTGGACAGGTAGTGGTACATCAGTAGGACAAGCAGAAACCCTTCAGAAACCTTACTTTCTTGCTGGTTAACTCATACGTAGCCAAGTGCGAATGTAATCTCTGAATGCAGCATTACCACCACACAGCTCTGCCAGCTTTTAACAAGCAAAGCTAACGTCATTCAGAAAGGCAAGTTGGATGCTATCAATTAAAGGCAAATAGTTTCTCTTTTGAGCTTTCTTCCAGCATTAGAAAGCATTTTAATTTAAGTTGTAAGTCTTCTAGACTCATTTCCTGTGCGTATGTCAAAAGCAACTTTTCATAGTGACCCAAACTCAAAGCTGAATAGATGGGCCACATGCATTACGAACTTGTTCAACAGAATCAAGCTCACAATAACACATTGCTTTTGGATTTGTTTCGTTTTGCAGTTGTTTTGGTGATTTTTTTTTTTTTTAAAAGAAGAAAGCAGAGTTACAACAAAGTCCTCTATAAATATGTTTTGCTGCTGACAGCCTACGTGCTTCAGGTTTAGGAAAGAATTGTCAGGTCCTGAAGATAAGGCATAAAAACAAATCTGGAGATATCTTCCTGTGAATCACCCCGGTAGCCCAATGCTAGCTGTCACTGCTTTGTGATGTCACTGCTTTGTGACAGCATGCACTTAAGAGCACTAGTGTGGAAGACAACAAAAAAATCAGTGCTCCAGATCCAAGATCTTCAGCCAGCAGTAAGGGAACTTGGATACACACGCAGTTTTGCCCAGGAAAATCAAGTACCAGGAGTCCCTTTCACTAACCTCATTTCAGGTATTTCTTAGGCTTAGAAAAGACCAGAGGTACCACAATCCATTCAAGGCAGGTATTTATCATCTTTCTGTAATTTCTAACTGAACAGTGTGAGGCAATCACGTTAGCAGCTCTGAACTCCCAGCACTGGGGAAAGGCTGAGATACCTTTCAGATTTCTCAGGCTCCTTGACAGTAACAGAAGTACCCATGTGCAAACCAGTTAACTAAAGTACATGCAGTGCAGTAATTTTTTTTACATTTTAACATCAACCATTCAGCTGTTAAAAAACTCAGTCTCAATTATCCAGTCTGAAGCAAGTGGTTGTAGTTTAAGTTATTCATCTTCTGCAGTCACCCTGAAGAAATTCTTCCAGATCACCACCTTTCCTCACACAGGGAGGCAGCCAGTGCCTTTTTCAGAAGATTACGTCAAGAGATGCAGAGCCTTTATTTTCTTCACAGTATTTGTAAATTGAAGAAATGCACAGAATACAGAACGTCAAGGTGCAATTTTAGCTCTTAAGCTAGGAAAATCCCAAACTCTTATACCTTGAGTAAAATCCCTAACTCAGCAGAATTTTAAGACTCCCAGGTTACAATACGTCTGAACAGCCATCCAGTCAGCAGAGATCAGATTATTTTCAAATTCTGCTCAAAGTGAACAATTTTATTATCAATTTCCTTTTTTGGGAGAAGACTTCTGACATGTCAGTTGAAATATTCAAATCCTCCCACAAAACAAGTCAAAGCATCTATGGAGGAGGGGAAGCCACTACTAAAAATGTGTGGAATGTAACCTACTTGGAAGAAGCAGATAATACTGGGGGGCAAGGAAGTCAACTACTTTAGATTGCAGCCTCTTTTCACATACAGTTCAACCAACACAGGTACTGGGCAACTCCAAATTTACAAATACATCAACCTTTGTAGAACATACACCATTAAAAGCTAGTTTCACAGACAAAAAAAATATTTCAAATCCTTCAGTTACCTGGTACACACTATATCAATTCTAATAGGTGCAAGAACTTTTAGATAAACTTTTTCCTTTTGCTAACTACTTCAAAAGCTGAGCTTTGAAGTATCTTTTTATGAACTGAAAGAAGTTGAGATGTTTGTTTCAATATATTTGAGTTTACCTTACCAACAAGACAGAAACAAAGCAGAAACACCAAAAGGAGGCAAAACATTTTCTGTTCTTAGTTGATTTAGGCCACAGGTGCAGAAATTCAGAAATTTTTCAGGCTTCAAGCATCCTTGTTAAAACACTCAATTTAAAAATGTCTCCTTGCACAAAGCAATGCTCTCTGAACTAATACCTGTGGGGATCAAAGAGCTAACCCACAGACAGGCAACACACCAACGTTCAGCCTTAGTGATCTCAGAGATACATGCACAGGCACCCACTGTAGCCAGCCGAGTCAGAAGACCACAATAGCTCGAAGCCTCAGAGCTGCCCTGACATTTCTAGCTGAACCTGGAAGAAAAAAAAAAAATCAAACCGCTTGCTCCATTAGCTGATCTGATGCAGTCTAAACTCTTGGAGTCTTCAGCTGAACACCCTCTTAGCAGATAACAGGACTCATTCATCAGTATTATATACAGGAGGCATTTTACAAGTCTTGTGTTTGCTCTACACAATAAAAGCAACTACTCTTAAGTCTCATTCTCCATCTTGAGCAGATTTGGGCCAGGTTAACATGCTCCCTGCTGCACAAGGCTTCACGTAGTTGCACATACACCTTCTCTTCAGTGGTTAACTGGCTGCAAAAATCGCCACCTGCCCCATTCCTTGCCCACATGCTCAGCCTGCACAGGAGTCCCAGCACAACTCTCGGTCCGCATCAGCCACAGAGATTTTCACTTGGGTTTCTGTGATCCTTTTTACAGCACCACCCCAATGGCTGAAGAGATGTAACACAGCAAGCTCATGAACTGCATAACTGCTAAAATCAGAAAGGTCTTAAATTATCTTTACTGCTGAATACCTGTTTTCATGTAACATTTAAAGTTAAAATCATGCTCAAGAACTTACAGTAAGCAGCCCAATTCCCCTCCAGATGATTTATTTTGGAGAGTGCCTCCAGGTGATTAATCCTCCAGCAATCCAGGTATGGAATACTGCTTAAGTGTTTAGTTACCACAGCAATCAAACAGGATGAGAGCTTTAAGGTTTTTTACTTTGACAGGATCACTTGTGTAACGTAAAATAATATTGCACCAAAAGCCAGAGAAGCAGTTAAACCATACATGAGTTTGTACAGCAGTTTAGTATACCTTTTCCCTCAGTTTATAGGAAGAGACTTCTGGACTTGTAACAGCTAGAAAAACAAGCTTTCAAACCAAAGCTAAGCAGTCAGCCACGCCGTTGGTTGGTGATCTGTTAAGAGTCAACACTAAAAGCAGGAAGACATAAGATTCCAAGTGGTCCATCCACTGGATGCCACAGGTAGGACATTTAATTTCGGGGTGGGGGGACAAAAAAAAAACCAAAACAAAACACACCAACACATACACACAACCCACCCCTACAGAGAAGGAAATAAGGTATTTCCAGTTTAAAACCTCTCATTTTAATACGCTCAGATGATAAGACAAGACACATTTGGCTTAATGGATAAAGATGCTGTTCCTTGCTTATGCGCTAAGAGGGATTTTGACCTTACAGATTTAGTTTCAAACTTAAGGGTCCAGAAATTGTTTATCGTGGCATACAACCTACCAACAAAGTTTTCTAAATACACTGCAGGAATGCTGCTGAGCATGGGAGAATATTGTCTCCACACATAAAATTTTAAGATCCCAAATAAGATCTCAAGTTGAGAGCTCTCAGCAAGGTGAGAAGCCGGTTCACAGAGAGAAGGAACATCAGTTAAACGGAAGCTGTAGTATAGGAAAACAAAATGATACAGCATATATATACACCTCTGTCTTGGAAATCTCAATCAGGACACATGGTCAAGATTCAGATAACTTTGTTTGGAGCCAGGGGAGGCAAGAAAGACGCAAGAATCATATGACTTTGAAGACAAACAACTAGAAAAAATCCTAAACTGAAATTACAAGACTAAATTAAAATATACTCTTAATTGCATTCTTTGCATTGCTGGGTCATGCAAAGCCAGAATCCTTTTAAATACATCACCATTACTTATTTTTTGGAGTTAGATTTCTTAGTGTGAGCTAGGAGAGGAAAACATTGTATGCAATTACAACAAGATCCCTTTTCTTTAGTAGAGTCGGCTAGCACATACACAAGAATGTTATCAAGAACTGCTTCTTACATGCAT
Organism: Thinocorus orbignyianus; assembly: GCA_013400375.1. NCBI lineage: Eukaryota > Metazoa > Chordata > Aves > Ciconiiformes > Thinocoridae > Thinocorus > Thinocorus orbignyianus. The sequence continues at coordinate 1,224,475 of VXBW01008039.1, read as the reverse complement.
TTATAAAGGACCTTCATAAAAGCTGGGAAAAACAGAAATTCTATTAGGGAAAAAAAAAATTACAAGCTCCCTACCTGAAGTAGTACCTATTACTGTAATCCCATTTATTTTCCTTACATAGAATTAAGTCTAATAACAGAACAAGTTTAGCAGACTGCTTTTCTACCCAAAGATGCCAGATATTTAATACACATTTATTACTGGCATCCTACCATTTCATGGTCTACTTACCACATAAGAAGCAGAATATTCAGATTTACTTGCAAGTTTATAGATTTAAATCTGATTAAATGAGAAATGCTGAAGATGCTCTGTGGTATGAGCCAAACAAGTTTGTTTTGTCAGAAAAAAAAAATCAAAACAGTAACTGCAGTGCTTTTAAAAATTCACCTTTTCCTAGCAAATATAACTAGTGACTTAACATATTGTATTACTACAGTTACAGAGTACTCAGTAGAGAACTGGAAAAATAATTTCCTTGTAAGTTTGGGGGAAGCTCAAGTTTATTTTCTGGCTCAAAAGACTTGAGGAAAGTGACACAGATGATAGTTATGAGTATGTATAGCCTAAGGTTAACCTGCTAAGAAATGCCACTTCTCATAGGTTTTCTGCATAAAGATCTTCGCAGAATACCTTGTTTACTGGTGTTACACTATTTTTTAAATTTTCTTATTGCTTGAACTGTAGCATTTTTGTGTGTTAACATCTAGTTAATTATTAACACACGCTGGTCCTCGCAGCTGGTACTTTACACTATCTTTAATAGAGCCCTTTTGCATACATTCCTACTATCTGAACTCACTCCTATCTAGATTCACCAGAAACAGCAGTTTATTTTCTGGACACAGCTGAGAAGCTGGTGCAGGTCTGGTTAAACAAGCAGGGCCGCCAGATGAAGCTGTTTGCAGAGCCACACAGCCAACCAGACAGGGTAACCGATCCTGGGTAAAAAACATTCCCTAGTTATTTTTAACTCCGAGTGCTTGCAGAGTTTTCAGTGAACTAGATGCAGTAAATAGCCATAGTGGCAAAATGCTGTGGCAGCACAGGGACCTGCAGAGCATTTTTCTTTACTGGAGTACTAATTTATCAAAGGAAACCCTCAATTACAGCAAAGCCCTGTTCTTCAGGCTTGAACAGTAAAAACACTTCCCTAGCCATGTGTCTCCCCCACCGGCCAACCCTTCTAAAAAGGTGACCACCAACTTGCCCTCACTTTCAAGGCCTTTCAGTTTCTCCAACTGCAGCACCAATGCACGCCACAGCTTCAGCACATCTCTCATGCCACACACACAGCCCTTGCCTTCCATCAGAGTTTTGAGGAGCTCCACTCAAGTCTCTGGAAATCCACCTTTTCAGCCCTTTCCAAGCTTTTCTGTGAGCACAGTTGCACATTACAAAAATTCAGCACAGAACTTAATCACCCAATATGATCTCCATTTGTAAGAGGAGCTGACAGCACTTCCCTACATAAGGAGAGAAGTGCACCACAACCCTCTTGAGGAATCCCCACCCGGTTCAGGTTCCAGGCTCTGCATATACCTGAAGACAGCTAAAGTGCAAGTTCTCCAGCCTTTCCCTTTCCAACAGAAGATAAGAAACCCTGACCCCACTTTAATGACTGGCAGCCTCTCACACAATGCTCGATTTTGGTCGCAAGATCAAGCACTTCAGACATGAATACGTGACCTTCTTCAACTTAACCATGAACAGCCCTTGCACTGCATTCCAGCCAGCCCCCTTACAAGGAACCTAATAAAAGCAAGTGATCTACTAAGTAAAAAGGCAATTTTAACCTCATGGAAGTTCCATTTAGAAGCAGTGCTGAGTATCAGGCAGTTTACCTACTGGGATGTGACTAGCTTAAGTATACACATGGTGTGTCATCAGAGAATAAGAAAAAGGAAAGCAAACAGATTAAGTAAACATCCTTTTTGTCTGCTATCTACTTCAAGTAATTAAGTCATCCAGGGAGGAAAGAAATATTTTTCTCTTGTATCACTTGTTTCCAGAGAGTGCTTAGAGGCTATCCCCAACCCAAGCTGCAACCACACTTGTGAGGTAGAACATAAAAATGGTGAAGAACAGAAGGTAAAAAACAGCCAAGAAAAAAATTTGTTCACGATCACAGGGCATCTCTCTCTTCATAAAGAAAGATAGCATTCAAGACAAACAGGTAAGGCCTTGCCCACAGCTCAGACAGAAAGAATTCACCTAGGATCCCACTCAACTCTGTAAAAAATTTGTACTAACAGACCACCGCTACTACCTGTCAGCATTTCAAACCAAAACTCCAATTCCGGGAGGCAAACCATTTCCCAGGCAAACAATTTTAACTGGTATTATTTACAATTAAGCATTTCCATCTGGATTCCACTGATTATACCTCTTTCAGTAAAGACTTGTCTTGGTTAATCAAAATTACATTTAGAAATCTTTGGACACGTCATATGCAAAGCAACAGAGAAACATAAAATAAATTAAAAAATCCACCAAAAAAAAACCACAAGGAGAACAATTACAGGTGTGATTTCAGTTTTAATGCTGGTTTTACATACTTCTTGAAATAGAACACATTCATAGTGTACCTGAGGACAGCTAAAGTGCACGTTCTCCAGCCTTTCCCTTTCCAGTGGCAGATAAGAAACCCTGACCCCAATTTAATGACTGGCATCATACAAGACGTCACATCTTCCTTTAATGGTGTTTATGGCCATAATTTAACCCCAGGGTACCAAAGCAGTGCAGTTAACTTCACCATTGGTTCTGACAACATGAGTCGCTTATCTGCTTGCGTCATACTAGTCTAGACCTGAGGAGTGACTCACGTTGGAAGATCTGCAAAAAACCTAGCTTCCTACCAGCTAGCCAGAAGACTGCTACATTTCACTTCAAGAAGTTGCTATTTATCTCCAGGTACATCAAGGACCTCACTCACGGCATTCTCAGTGCTGGTAAAGCTTTCAGTAAATGCAGACAGGTTGCATAAGGTATACAAACAAGGGCCATTCAGGTACTTTAAAATTCTATCAATATAAGGGTTTTACTTACAAGAGCCACCCTTTACCACCACTACTGAATATTGGAATTCAGAGTTCCAGCCGAAACCAGAAGGAGCCTCTCCCTCTGGCATGGGAAGGAGGACCAGGGTTACGTGCCAGCGGCTGCCTATTCATCTCTGAGAGTGCAAAGGGCACGGCGGGCAATAATCCGGGAAGCTGTACCAGTACTCCTTGTGCAAGTGGCAGCAGAAGACAACCTGATAACCAAAAGGTACGTCAATATTTACTTGCTATATAAGCAACTGCTGCTAGCGGTTAACACATGGAAAGGTGCTTTCTGACTGCAGTGTGGTTTAAGTTATCTCAAAGGAATTTAACTTCAGGAAAGTATTATAAATTCCTCAAAACTGGAATGATCAGCATCTCAAAGTTGAAGCACCACTCCAAATTTATGCTGGCTTTTGAACCAGCTCTCTTCTACCCTATATGTACATTAATACTTGGCATCCCTGCTGGGTAAATTAGGATGCATTATACTATTGCTAGTTATACCAGAACACTAATGTGCAAACTAATGCTTTCGTCTAGCCGGAAAGTTAAACCTGAAGTCATTTACTGCATTTCCCAGGATGTAGATCTCCAACTAACTTGAGTGAGATAAATCTTCTGCTCGGTAGCAGTGCTGTAGGAAGCAAGGAGCCACGCAGTTCCAAGTTCCACAAGAAGTGCAAAACCAGCCCTTATTATTCCAGGTGACTGCACCATAAGTACTTTGTTTTGATTCGGATTTTTATTTTCCCACCTTCTCCCAACACACACACACACTCCCCACCTTTAATCTCAGCAGATGCCAACAGTCAGCTGCTTACTCTCCTGAACTGTATTTTGTCACCCTGCATTACATGGTACTACTTACCTTAAGAAGGCCCCATGCTTTATCAAAATGTAAGCATACCAGTCCTAGTGTAGCCCCGCATGAATCTGCAGCCTGGAATTCATGGCATTTTATTCCTTTGATTTTCTTATGTGCTTATTTGAAGAACTTTTTTTTTTCTTTTGACGGTCAGCAACAGTTAGTCAGAATACCTAGAAACTGCAGAGGGACCAGCACATCCCCCAGGTCTAGCACACAGGAGTCCATCAAACATCCCGCACCCTGGCTCAAACGCCAGCTGCGTTTTCAGTTGTTGCTTTTCAATCTGCCTTATGACTGTAATTTAGAGCTTCACCATAAAATTAAGAACAAGCTACTTTCTTGCCCAACACTGTATCAGAGATAAAAGATACTTTTGAGATAACCCACCTTCAGCTTCACTGATAGTTAAAGAGAACTAACAGTCTTTGTAAAAGTAGCAGCTTGGAAAAGGAAAGCAAAATGGAAAAAGAGAAGTCTGAACAGCTGCTCATCACCCATCTGCAAGCCATATACACTTGCTTTCAGACAAGTGTCTAATATTAACATTAAAGAGTCAACAAATCCACATCCAACTCATTTTACTCACTAGTTAGCAGAACAGTAAGCTCAGCTCCAATCATAACTTGCTACTGACAGTTTCAGAGCAGAAGGAAAAATACTTGTTTTACAAATTTAACAGTAAGAACTAAGCTTGTCAATACAGTACAAAAATCAGTAAATAAATAAAAAAAAAATCACTGAACCCCTACATACATTTTATATCAGATTAAGCAGTTTCACAGTCTCAAAAGTGTTCATGCATTAGCATAGTTAACATAAAGGGGATGGACAAACTGAACTCAGCCACGCTAAATTACTTTCACTCAACACCATCTCAAGGTTCTAGTCACATTTATTAACTAGCACATTCTTGCTAACTACCAAAGTCTACTCAATATGCAAAAATATACATGTCATTATCACAAAACAAAAGCTACACTTTTATGAAGAGGAAAAACAGTATGACAAATAATTTTAACAATTCTGATCAAAAGCATCCACAATTTTGTGGAGCAGATTTGAAAGAATAAAACATTAGTGGCTTTCTTCCTGCATAGTACTGAAACTAGCTATACATTGTACAGCTTAACCAGAAAAAAAAAAATGCATGAAATAAATGGCAACTGCAGGATAAAAAAAAAAAAATGCAAGGGGTGACGAAGTATTTGCCAGGCTGTACTTGCTTTGAGCAAGGAAACCTGAATATTACAAAGGGCTGAGTTAGAAGGGAATGTGGGGTATTCTGTGACAGACCTCTGCATGACAGCTGGAGAAAAGCTATTGTGGCAACAGCTGTGTGCTCTGCACAGCTCATACTCCCAAATACCTCCGCCTGCTAAGAGGCCAGTTAACTGGCTGCAACACATTTCGAAAGTTTTCTGCCTCTTGGGATACAAGCATGATAGATTATTTGTGTATGCTTTAAATAAGAGAAGGAATGCTTAGTTCTATCACTTACAGTTTTAACAATACTGTGGTGCAATGCTCAACTACCATTCTCTGCTGCTTCCCCACAGTTTAGAGTTGCAAGAGATTCCATCAACTCTCCTCTACAATTAAAACATCTTCACTTCCTGCCTCAGCAGTGCACAGACTCAACAGCAGTAAGTTCATATATCATATCCTGATTTAAAGGAAATGATTTGATATTTCCAGGATGAAATCCTGGCCCACCAACAGCAGTATTAAGCTCTGTTTATCTCCACAGAAGAATAATTTTGAGGAGTACACCAGTCACCTACTGAAACCTTTTATCTGCTGATTTATACTCTAGTGTTTCTCCAAGTTGCTAGATGAACTTCTGAGAAGTGAACCCAAGCTCACAAGTAATTATAAGGAAGTGACCAGTTACATTTCTTGTACCACTCTTACTGCACTGCACTAATCAGCACAAAGATGCTGAGCCCAGTACACTAAAGAGCTTCCATTGTATGGCATGGGTTTGCTCACTCAGCCTCCTCATAAATATGTTGGTTTAGCTCAGAGTTAGGCACAACAACCTTCAGGAACTGATAGCCTCACACACAGTAGTGCTTCACATGTTGATCACTGCCATAATAAGAGTCCAACCTCAGCCACTACTACTGTTGTAAGAATTAACATTATCTGTTTCCCCACCAACACCTAAACAAAGCTGGAAAGGATGCACTGTGCACAAATCTCAGAAAACTGGCAAAAGAAAGAAGATGAACTGGTTCTCTCTGTTCTCCTTGTTTTTATTTACTTCATCTGAAATTAAGGCTTCTCCCATTTTCAAATATGAATCTCTCTTGGTCTTTCAAAGATATGACATAAATCACAGCACATGCTTTCCCGTGATATCCTATTTTCCAGTAAACAAGATTGCTATGGTGATAATTAGCAGCACTGAAGTAAGAGCAAGAGTAACTGTATTTGAGTACTGATCTACTGGAAATCAAGTACAGGATTGTAGGGAAGCAAGACCAAGTGTAGAGATATTTTCTAGTATCAGCAGAAAGAAACTTTCCTTTTTAAGCTTCAGAACTAAGTTGGTGACAGTCACATTTCAAAGACAAGCAATAAAAAACCAAGATAACTGACATCTTCCACTGACACCAAGATTTGTCATGTGGTAAATGCTAACACTGATCCATGCTTAGCAAAGGCAACTACAAGTTTGTTACTTTAAGATTAAGAAATTACAAAAATTAAGCATGTGACTTACTTATAATCAATTTTAAAACAATCTGGAGCAGTTTCTATGCCATCTTAAAAACCAAACAATTTATCTGGCAATATATTTGCCATACAGAAACTGCACAACTGGCTGTTTGGCATCACATACACTTGATAACATCATAAGCTTTCAGTGCCCAGGAAGATACTGTGGTACACAAATCATACACCAAGCCTCATCTCCTATTGTCCATAACTACAGAGCAAGCATGGAAACAATACAAAACTCTTCTTGAAGCCACCTGAGGTTCTGTTCAGGTCTTTATTTCCCAGCTACTTTTATATTTTTTTTCCCAAAAAAAGGTTGAATTTTCTGCTAAACATCACTGTGGCAGCAAGATTTTATCTCAAGATAAAGCAGCTGAGAGGGCAAAGAGACATAGATAACTTAATACAAACTGACAATAACTTGTTTTGAAAAATTCACCCTCAGCATGTCAGTTTAATGCCACAGTGCTTTTCCCTCACCACTTTTTCCAGGGCGAACTATTTATTTTTCTGCTATTAATCTGAAGAGATCCTCATATGTGACAAAGTAGCCAGTTCCTCTTTTGTGGGTATTCACTGGAAGACAAGTGTCAGTGGCAATACTTGAGCAAAAACTTTTATTTCTACAGGGGCGTAGCTCAAGCTCTTACATTAAAGAATTTCCACCAGTACTCAAATACTGAAATTATCCAGTACTCAGCAGAACCTTAACTGCTGTTAAAATAAATGGACGTAGCAAGGCATCAAGTGTGAACTGTTTTTTCTCCTTATGCCTTTAATAAAAGTTACAGCAGCACCTCAGAACTGAAGCCATCTCCAGCTGCACACTTTACTGTCACAACAAGTTTAGAAGCCCAGATGAAGATGCAGGCAGTATCACCTAAAGCAACAGTACCATGCTTGAGTGAAAGGCATCTAAACCAGCTTCCATCAACCACAGAAATTAATTATCTCCATAATGAAGGAATTCAATCCACACAGAGGACTGCAGTTATTCCAGACCCATCACCTTCAAACAGACTAGCGAGTCCATAACTTACCAGTTATCTAAACATCAGATAAACAAGGCACCAGTACAACAAATATTTCTTTTCCATCTCAAACGCACTGTTCAAACTGACTTCCAAAGAGCTAGTTCTCCTAATGTGTCAGTTACTGTAGCGCCCAGTACAATACTGGATCTTTCGAGCATTCAGTATCCAGTACTTACCCAGGTTCTGAAAGTGCTGTTTTCTATGTAGCCTATGCTGCAGAGCTTGAATTCTCCACAGAACATTACAGCTAATGAACACATGGAAGCATGCACTAGTGAAAAAAAGCCAAAGTGAAAAAAACTAGTCCATTTGCTATCAGATCACCTGTTCTAAGAAAGTATTATTTAAGAATATCATTGCCCCAAGCACTAGATTACAGGTTTGCCTTGCTGCCAAGCGGACCACCTTAGGGATAGGTAGAGTATTGCGTCCTCTCCCCAGTGGAATTCAAGAAAACAAACAAAAAAGTCCTTCTCTCCAGATTTTCTCATCTGCCACCAGCAAGCAGCCGTCTCCTCCTTCCAGCAGGAGCAGACAGAGGTAGATTGATAACGCCCCCGCGTCAGCGGCAGAGACGTTAAAAGCGCCAGGGCAGGAGATGAGGATGAACAGAAGGGGTACGGCTGAATTAGCCGCAGAACAGGAAAAAAAGGCTCTGCCTCACGAGACCGATGCGCGCACTGCGCAGCACCCGTTCTGTCACCCTTTTTACTGAAAACGAACGAGGGAGGGAGGGCAGAAAGTTCAATTATCTGGAAGTTAAACCATCCCCAGCCGGAGAGCAGCCGCTGCCCTGTCTCTCCGGGGGGGCTCCCTCGCCGGGACGTCCCAACGGGCGGCGGCTCAGCCCCGGGGGGGCGGGCAGCTACACGGGAGCCGGACGCCAAGTGTCACGGCTGCCCCGGCCGCCGCTTCCCGGGCGGGGCGCGGAGCCGGTCC